>JAUTBZ010161088.1:0-10969 GCA_032361785.1 Lepetodrilus galriftensis | reverse complement strand
GCTGAACGGCTTCTGTAGCAATACATAGCAATACATAGCAATACATATCGATACGTATTCTAGCTTGAACGCACCCCTGGTTTAACACTTTTTTTGGTGACATGTGCGTGGCTGTTGTGTTTTCTATGTCCCTTACTATCTCATGGACTATGCTGAATGACATGATTCATCTCTGAATCAAACAGAAATTTAAGGACACGATCCTAATTAGTGATATTAGTGAAAGATTCTAGAAAGTGACTCTAAACCCAAATTTGAAAAGAATTATTTTTTTTTAAAATAAATAAATACATGTAAACAATTCTGTACTATGTAGTGGACGGGGGCTGGAGTGAATTTCGACCGCTGGGCAGTGCAAAGAAATGCCCAGTAACGTGTGGAGGGGGATTCGTTAGCCGATACCACTACAGATACTGCACACAGCCTCGCCCAGCCAATGGAGGGAAGCCATGTCAAGGGGAGGCTCTAAAGCTGTTTACTGGAAGGTGTAACACCGCACACTGTCCATACAGCAACCGTGGTTTTGGTAGAATCGGAAGTAGCTGGGAAAGTAGCGAAAGTAAGAGGAAAAAGACCTTTCAGCTCGGTCTGTTAAGTTTCTTGGCATTTTACCATGCACATATGATATGGCTGCTGTTTACAAAAGTTTGACCCTGCAAAAGTACTCATTTGAGGTCAAATCAAAGATGAAGCCAAAATTTGCAGCTTTGTTTACAAAGTATGTTTTTAGTTCGTGTATTTGGTAGCCATTTTGGAAACTTTCAGGTAATTAATTATTTGCAAGGTATCACAGGGAACATAAAGTAAATACTGGTAGGCAGGTAATTCCATACTGTTCTATGAACAAAAATAATTTTATATTGATGAATACCTAAATATGATCAATTTTATGGTGGTCATCGTGGATTTGGCGGGAACATTTGAACATTTTGGTTGGTTGGTTGGTTGGTTCCATATCGATAATCCCTTATATTGATGTGAAGAACATTAATTTGTGCCAAGTCTTTTGTGCCAATCATTTTACTTTATATATATGTACAGTTACTTCTTGCTATGTTTCAGATGACCAGTGGTATACCTAAAGCCATTGCAGGTTAAACGCATGTATAGTTATATCACCCTACACACTTTGCAGTTCAGTAAAGCATATACATTGTACACTGAAAATGTGTTGTTTTATTTATACTAATTGTGAGTTGCCACAGTAGCTGTATGGATATGCATTAATCTTGCCCTGATCACCAAATAAATTCCCATAGGCGACAGTGTTAACATATTTTAGCATAACTAGTGAACCAGTGATTCAAATACCAGCACATATACCTTATTGCAAAGTTCACTCTGCCAGTAGAATAGAAATCAACTAAAACAGATGTTCCAATTGCTCAACTCCCGTTGCTAATTAGCGAAGCGACGCCATGCCACTGTAGATTCGCACAGAATTTGCAAAACTAAATTTCTCTAGGCTGTTATTCAACTTGGAGCCTTGCAAGTGCAACACATTAGCACTCTTGGACATATAACTGGATTTATTTGAAGCGCTAGATGATGTGCTTGTCAAATAAATTGGAATTGTGCCATTTATAACCAATCACTGGCCAGGAAGTAATTTATTCGGCAGCTGTCTGCTATTTGCCTAACCAATGTAATAGTGCTTCATAAGCTATAGTTACACCACAGGCATGGAGAAGGATGAATAGGCTATACTATGTCTGCAGTTATAACATCGCTGGTGAATAATACGAACAATGAAGAAAGTGATGACGCCAGTGGCAGTGTAGTCCTACTGAGAATATTGTGACAAATAATTAAGAAGTGTTATCATTCACATTGATATTTAATCGTTCCAGTCATACATTCACAGAGTCAACGGAGATCAACATAATAGTATATAAAATAGTACAAGCTTTTATTATACAGCTCTTGTGACATGGTAAATGAAAATAATTGTCATTCGTACAAGAAGAGAGAGCATATGGAGAAGGGTAGGTGAGAAGGGTAGGTGAGAAGAACAGAGAGAGAGCGAGAGAGCGAGAGAGATGGAGAGAGAGAGAGAGAGGGGGGGGGGACATGGGTAGAGATAGGGGAGTACAGGAGAGAGAGAGAGAGAGAGAGAGAGAGAGAGAGAGAGAGAGAGAGAGAGATAGAGATAAGACATGGGTAGAGAGAGACAGAAGACAGGTAGAGATAGGGGAGTAGAAAAGGGAAAGAGAAGGCAAAATATACTTAATACACTTAATAACATAGATCCAAGTGGCAATGATGGTTTCACAGTATCAGATTCACAGTTTCCAGTCAGTAAAATGTAGATTATTAACATGTTTATTTTTCTCTCTCAATAAATCCTGGGATTTGATAACAAACAATACTGAATAGGTCATACATTATAGCTTGGCTGCATACACATGTACGTCTTTGTCAAGATGTTTGAGGCAAGCTTTAAAGAATAAACTGACTTTAACGAGACAAAAAACATCATTTGAAATAAAATCAAGCGAAAACATGCTTCAACGTCTTTGACAAGAATACAGAGTGAAACAAACCTGCAACAGTTTGGTTCTAAGTGTCCTCGCACCACAGGGGTATTTAAGTTCGTTCATGACTCGCTTCATGTGCTACCATATCAGTACATACGAAGCGAGTCCTGAATGGAATTAAGTACCCCTGGTGTGTGAGGATCGATTCTAAGACAAGATGTAAGTATGAGATAATCTGTAAGTTATGGATACGGTAACGAGAATTGTGCCAAATTTAGATAGTAGCATCTTGTCAATTTAAGATACCTGGGTCCTGTTTCCTAGAATACTCTTAGCACGACTAGAGTCGTAACTTTGTATACATGCATGCATAGCCTCGTAAGTTGGGACTGTCGTAGTCCTACAACCATTCTACTAATCGACATGACTGCGATAACTTTATTCGCCATTGCTAACATTGGAGTTGAGGCTGCGTTAGTACCGCCATGTCATACAAGAATTGCAAGGGTCATACCGTGTCTCTCCTATCGTCTGGAGAAAGGTCTCCGGTGTGTATAGTATATGACAAGGATTCCTCATTTGACCATCACTGTCAATGAAATATTATTATTATGGTCAACTAACAAGGAGGTTGAATGGAATTGCAGGGTACATAAACTTTATTCAATTAACACAAACACATGCTGATAATAACACGATATCTACATCCAAGCCATTCAAGGTGGTCCCTTGTACATATTTATTTACAAATAGAATTCTCATTTACAGCTGTCAATCAAATATACAACAATATCAATATATTAAACTCTGTATGGCAAATAATTCATTCATGACTTCATTCGTTATACTTGTATTAATGGTAAAATTATAAAACTACTTAAACTGTTAAAATAAGAAATTCAGCATCATAAAACAATTAAAAAGCCAGTTTGAAAATGCAAGTAGTAACAGTAGTTATCCATATGTTGATTGTTAAATGTAATGGAAATAACATAAAATATAAATATGTGGTCACAAAAATATAAACATTAAAATTAAAAGTTTAATATTGTCATACAAACAAAAGTTGTGTATAGATCATTTTGCAAAATGTTATAAAAATAAAGCACCACACTTTAAGTAGAAAAGTATTCATGTACAAATTCAAATACAGTCTTCAGAATTGATAATCTTTTAAAATGTCTTTAATGGTATTAAGCTATACCATAATCAACATAGCAACCTACATGTTCCTATTACCTAAGTGTATCGCAGGAAACAATATCCAATTTAAAATGTACTTGCTGAAATATGTGTTAAGTGCTGATTCATCATATACAAAAGGGTATTATTTAACATGTTTAAAACTACACAAATTAATTTTCATGTGGGCTATTGTTAACTTGGTATTAAATTACATACTATTATAAATGTAGATGTCAGTTGTGCATTTATTGAAATCAATTCTGTTGTGCATTTATTGAAATCAATTCTGTCCTTATATAAAAGAAAAGGCTAATAAAGATTTATTCTCATGAATATTGATGTTAGCTGGAATACAGTTCAAGATACTGATTTGAGCACTACTGTAAATTAACTCAATTTAAATCTATCCAGTACTCGTAAAACAAGATTACCTAACGCACCTCTGTCATACAACCGTAACACTACCTCATAGTATTGTATGTAAATTTATTGACATCGTTGAAGTAAATCAGAAGAAAAACTACATTTTTAGAATAATTAGAAAAATATTATTTTACCAAATTAGGAATGTTTGTGTGTATTTTTATGGTTGGAATATTATTTATATTTTCGGTGATAGAATTATTAAAGTGCTTGAATAAATAGAAGAATCTCAGTAAGTTCATAATTAATAACTAAATAAATAAGCATACCATTGAAAGAAAGTTGGATCTTGCCACCTGATTATAGGAAGAATTTGCTGAATATTTTATATTTCAGTTTATATCCAGATTCCTGAATGTCATATTATTTATACACTTTACCAGTAAACTTGCTGATAATTTGACCAAATGAAAAATTAATTACATTTCAAATTATTAGAAAACATGAAAATCTTAAGTTAGTGAGTGGTGTTCATATTTTTAGGTATTATTAGGTACAGAGATTTGTGGCTGTCTCTCTTGTGTTTTTAGTTGTTGGTTCTTCATAATACACCGTGTTAGTATTCAGAATTTTAAATAAACATATACACCAGCAAATTCAAATTACTGGTGACTGGTTTATCATGGTTTCACTGTATATAATATGTGTGTATTAATACAAACTATGTAATGATGCTTTTCCTTACTTAATAAATATTTTCAGAGAACATAGTTACTCTATAGGAAATGATTTCAACATATTTTATTGACATAAATTCAATGTGATTAGACAGAATTAGGAATCATCCCTTATGCATGGGTTAGTTGTCATTAATAAGTTTTTAAATAAATATATCCACATATACAAATGTATCGGCTAACAAAACATAATCTTTAATATACAAATGATTAAAATCGATCATTATTCATATTCTTGGAATTGTGTCCGTACTGTCATAGTTCTGACGGTCATGCAACATTCTGATAGCCTGCATATATATCTTCATACAGTGACTTGCTATAATTAGAGGAATACTCCACAGCATGGGAAGTGTCCAGAGTGATCATGCTCTACACACTGTCACTGATGATTTTTACTGCATACTCTTTGAGTGATCATGCTCTACACACTGTCACTGATGGTTTTACTGCATACTCTTTGAGTGATCATGCTCTACACACTGTCACGGATGGTTTTACTGCATACTCTTTGAGTGATCATGCTCTACACACTGTCACTGATGGTTTTACTGCATACTCAACAGCATTGAATGATCATACCTCCACAGGAGGGTTAGAAGTTGCCACTCACCCGGCGGCCCCGATCCATTTCACGTTTTGTTATTTATATCATTATTCGACCAAGTATGTATTAAAGTTAAGTTCCATCCCTGCCACAGTTCGTGGTTTTACTTAAATTAATTACGATCCACTCATGCCTTCACACAGTAATGGTGGTTTTACTGCATTATAGCATTGTGTTCCACTTTAGACTCCACGTATTGTACAATACCACGACTGAAGCACCGATAACTCCTCTACCACAATCTTCATTGTGTCTTCATGAAACATGGTGCTGTAAATACTGTATGTTTGTAGAGGGAGGGGAGCCTGGAGCACTGATGTGTCATGATGAGACTCGCACACCATGTCTAAATCAGACTGACACGTGACAATACCTGCACTAGTACAGCTAAAACATGTCGTATCATGTCGTAACTAACACATGTCGTATCATGTCAAAACTAACACATGTTGTATCATGTCATAACTGGAAGGTAACTTTGGTTCCCAGGGGCATTTTAAAAGCCAGCACCTTTAGATATACAGATAGTTCTTAACAATCTTCCCCACAAGTGAAGACAACGAGTATCAGATTCAAACTCGAATCTGGTAGTTTGTAGTCTGACGCACTCCTATCTGCACCAATCAACAATTAACCGTATCTGGTGTCTCTACTGCTGTCAACAACAACAGTGCACGCTGACGACAGCTCACAGCAACGACACTTTGGTCGTGTCTTCCTGGAAAATGTCCGTGGACGTCATCATGACTGCGGCTCCTTGCTCGACTCCTTGCTGTCGTCACACATGTCCGTGCGGCTGCAGTTCTCGTTGCTGTGAGCGATGCCGCTGTCGTTGTCCTTCCCGCTGCTGCTCTCGTCGCTGGTCTTGCTGATCTCGCTGGGGTTGCTGTGCAAGCTGCTGACGTCGCTGGTCGCCGCTGTTTCCGACATGTCACCACTGCCGCCGCTGTTGCTGCTGACATTGGACTGCGAGGACAGACGCTGAGACTCGTCCGGGAGTTCCAGCTTAACCATCTTCTCCAGGACGTTCAACCATCTGCGGGGAAAGACGTGAAGAATAAAGTGAAAAGGCCACCTTGGGGAAAGATGTAAAGGAGAATGTGAAAATGCCAGTATAGGGAAAGGGGTGAAAAATACGATGAAAAAAGGTGACCTTAGGGAAAGAAGTGAAGATAAGTGTGTAGCAATGCGGCATTGTGCAACACATGTTAACATACTAATCTGCTCTATGATACCTGTTAAGGACTTTACAGTTCTAACCATGCACAGCAAAAATAGTTCTGTTCCAGGATACCACCAGGATGAGACAAGATCCTGGCAGGACACTTTCAGCTTGGCTGTCCTGCTTTCTTTTTAAGAATCCATGTAATAACGTGTTCTGGCCTGGACACCTAACTGATTTTTCTGTAATGAATTGTTGGTCAGTATTTTTTTCTTTGTCTCTGGAATAGACCCGAAGTACAGGTCCGGGGGAATAGACCCAAGTCTGGGTCCGGGGAATAGACGCAAATCAGGGTCCGGGGAATAGACCCAAATCAGGGTCCGGGGAATATACACAAGTCCGGGTCCGGGGAATAGACCCAAGTCTGTGTCCGGGGAAGACCCAAATCAGGGTCCGGGGAATAGACCCAAGTCCGGGTCCAGGGAATATACCCAAATCAGGGTCCGGGGAATAGACCCAAGTCCGGGTCCAGGGAATAGACCCAAATCAGGGTCCGGGGAATAGACCCAAATCAGGGTCCGGGGAATAGACCCAAGTCCGGGTCCGGGGAATAGACCCAAATCAGGGTCCAGGGAATAGACCCAAATCAGGGTCCGGGGAATAGACCCAAGGCCGGGTCCAGGGAATAGACTCCAGCTGCAGCATACTTACTTCCGCTGATGTTTCTCGTGGTCTGCCTGGAAGAAGTAGATCTTCTTACACTGGTGGTGCACCTTGAACGTGTTGGATCTGTCGATGCCGTCCAAGGCTGAGATGGTCTCCACACAGTATCCAGGCAGCGGCATTGACGTCAGCGCCTGCACGTCCTGCAACAGTGAACACGATACTGATGTAGTGTAAGAGTAGTCAATAAGTCTGGATCTCGAGGATGAGAAGACGTTTATAACTGTCCTATTTCACGTGTACTTTGGTAACAAAAGTTAAAATGCTCCTGGACAGTACAGTAATTAATTGTGTATATAGACCATCTCCTGTTCCAGATCTTACCTGATGTGCCTTGAAGGAGTACATGACAAAGTCGTTGTGGACGGCAAACCACCGCTTGACCCACGTCCGACCTTTGTCTGAGCTCATGTACAGATACCCAGCTAACACTGCGGGGTCACTCGCCTTGACCTAGAAACAGATGGACACGTGTAGTAGCCTATACAGAGATTATGAACACGTGTAGTATACAGATTGTATGAACACGTGTATACAGAGATACAGAGAATACCAACATGTGTACGATACAGAAAATATCAATATGTAGTATAGAAAATATAAATACAGAAAATATCAATATGTAGTATACAGAGAATATCAACTCATATTATGCAGAGAATATGCATGTAGAGTGTATAGAGAATTGTATGAAAAAGTACATATAGTGGCAATGACAATGAAGTTTTAATAACCGTTACCTGAAATAAATATGGAATAAAGTTGTAAAGTTGCCGGGATTCTCGCATTTCTAGCGCTCTAGTCCATTGGGCCACCAGGCCAACGAAAGTTTTATAGATGCTAAATACGTTAGGCATTGGAATTAATTGCTCATAAAATCCCTTGCAGATTTAAGTACCGTATATTCATATACTAATTTGTATACAACATTTATTTGTATATTTTTGTTGTGCTATATCACAGTTAACACACAGCCCTCGGGCGTTACAGGCATGCAATGCATTCCATTTCAGGAACGACCCCTCAGGCTAACTCCTTCAACGTCGTGCATTACACGCCTGTAACGCCCTCGGGCCATGTGTTAACCATCACATACATCCAGATTATTACTAGAAGTAGGCCTACATATGTATGCAAGCCATGATGTCAGTGAAAAGGTCTTGAAAGTATCTTTAAACCCCAAATCAACCAACCAACCATATTTTACAGAGAATATGCATGTGGCTTTAAACAGAGAACATCATTTGTGGTATGTAGAGAATATGAGGTACATACAGATGATGACTAGTGTAATATTTGGTATTCTTCAAAAAAAAAATAATAATAATTTAAAAATTTTATTTTTAATTTTAATTGTTTTTCATGGGTATTCTTCAAAGAATGAATTGTTTTTCATGGGTATTCTTCAAGGAATTAATTGGTATTAATGCAGGCATACCAATGAAAACATTCTCTACTCTCCACGGAATCTGAAGAATACATTAATGAATGAGTTAATGAATGAGTGAATTATTGTTTTATGTCACAGGCGAATCTTTCAGCCATAATGTGCTAGTGAATGACTTTGTAGATTGTAGTCATTTGAATGTTTTACGGTTTCTGATATTGGATAGTATTCATTTTTCACATACGGTACTAGGGCTTAGTATGGTAAAGTATTAGTTATTCTGCTAGTGAGTTTGTTGGGTATTGTTAGAGTAGCAAGTTATGGTATTGGGTATTCTCTGATTTGTGAGTTTGATGTATTCTAGAGTTGGGTATTGTGTCATAGTATAAAGAGAGCTGAGGGCAAACATCAGGCAAAGATGCCATCAGATGCTTTGTCTCCATAATGCTTCTGCTATGCGCCATATAGCTATAGCTAAATGCATATGATGGATTTTGGGACTAGCATTTCATAGAAATTATATTTCCTGACTAATATATTATATTGTAATAAATAAATAACCAGTGAATCCGGCAATCTGATTGGTCCTCGTGACCTCAAAACATTGCGTTTATACTTCGATGTGTGTGTGTGTGTGTGTGTGGGTGTGTGTGGGGATGTTTCCTCCATCGAACAGGACCTAATCAATATACCGGTAAGCAGATAACAATATGTTTCCTTGACTCCAGATTAAAATGACACGCTCCCACATAGAAACACAGTACTTGTATGCTGAGCTCACTAAATGTTTCCCTGTTAGTCTCAGTCTGTAGTGAAACAACCAGAGTGGTCCGATGAATACTTCCTGATGAGTGAATACTTCCTGAAGGAAGTGACATGTGCATAAGCTGGATCACTGCATTGTTAAGGAAGCGATGTATGTATATAAAGCCACTACAGCACTAGTAGGCCACTTCACCTTGGCGGAGACACCCGCTTACTCAGAACGACTCTACAAACTGGATGTTAGGCAACCTCTACTGAATAATGGCCTACAACTTTCTTCTATTATTATTATTATTATTTTTTATTTTTTTATTATTTCTTTAGGGTTTAGGGCAGCATTTTTGTCAGCTTGCATCAGGAGCAAACAGCTGTGGCACATAGTATTGTGTAGCCGGGGGGGGGGGGGTGGGGGGTGATACAAGATGCTGCTAAAAATGGGCCCAATAGCTTTGAAGTGCAAGTCCACTGCATGAAACTTTTATCGCTACAATACTTGGGAACGTGGTTAACTAAAACTATTGTAGCGATAAAAGTAGTTTGTGCAACCAGACAAGTGTTGAGTTAGTGAATTATTGGGTTTTTAAAAAATTCACAACGGGAATCTTTCACGTATATGTGACAAACTTACACTTGTAGCCGATGCCTAAAATTGTATTTGCAACCAACTGTAGCAACAATTGTTCTGGACAATGGTGCCCAAGTCTTGGCCAGTGGGGTAATTACCCCTTTAGCTCAGTCAGTAGAGTGTGGACTCGCAATCCAGCAACTCGGGATCGAATCCAAGGATCGGTGTGATCGTCGTTTCAATTGCAATAAACTTGATATTAACCCTCTCCATGTTTGAAATCAACCGGAGGTGCCCTAAAAGAGCAGTGCCTGTGCCTAATCCAGTAGTGAGAATGTTAAGACCACTGGTAGAAAGGTAACTTCTGCAGACATTGCAGGCAGGGCACCTCTACTGAATGGACAGACCAAAATTCAACAACTGGATTGTTCAAATGCAACCTGTATCCATGACAGTGACACTCTCTTTGCTAGCTGTCGGATCTTTGGTTTACTGGTGGTTTATTTTTAACCACATTTTCATTGGAAGTTAAAAGGACTCATACACTTGGGAGATTTCACCTATGCCCATTTTTAGTATTGGTCATATACCGTATAATATATAGAGCAATATTAGCAAGAATACAAACTTTCAGGCAAGGGTACCAGCCCTTAATTAATTTTGTTGTGTATATTAATTATGTACATGTAGAGTGGCATGTTGTCATTTAAAGGGAATCAAACAGAATGTGCAGTGTGATTTTACCTACTGTCATATGTTATTATTATTATTGCTCAAATGTAATATATACAGATATATTTGGAAGAATCCAAGCTTCCATTTATCAAATGCCACACAAAGCCATCAATACAAAGGGTACTGGCTAAAACGGCGACATGCCAAAACGGCGAATGGCTAAAACGGCGAAAATTGTATGAAACAGCGAATTCAATTGGACGAAACGGAGAATTGAATTGGACAAAACGGCGAATTCAATTGGACGAAACGGCGAATTCAAT
>JAUTBZ010161077.1:0-10969 GCA_032361785.1 Lepetodrilus galriftensis | reverse complement strand
TTTGAATAGATGGCTATCTCTGGGGGAATTGCGGGACTATTCGAGTGTGTTTTAGGAGTAAGTATCGAAATAGAAATACATACTGGTACACTGTATTCCTAATCTGTGTGTGACGTCTCATGACATCAAGGCTATACTTCAATGGCCTATCTCTCAGTGTCCTATCTCTCAGTGTCCTATCTCTCAGTGTTCTATCACTCAGTGTCCTATCTCTCAGTGTCCTATCTCTCAGTGTTCTATCTCTCGGTGTCCTATCTCTCAGTGTCCTATCTCTCAGTGTCCTATCTCTCAGTGTCCTAGTGTCCTATCTCTCAGTGTCCTATCTCTCAGTGTCCTATCTCTCAGTGTCCTATCTCTCAGTGTTCTATCTCTCAGTGTCCTATCTCTCAGTGTCCTATCTCTCAGTGTCCTATCTCTCAGTGTTCCATCTCTCAGTGTCCTATCTCTCAGTGTTCTATCTTTGTGTTCCATCTTAGGTCTATTTCTCAGTGATTTAGCTCTATCAGTGTATACACCATAAACTTGTATCATAAATGGATTAACAATCACAGACAATACACACACATTTATTACTTTTAAATGGTGCTGATGACATCTACTGGCGTTTTCGTGGCACTAAGATAAATCATGGATGTCTCATGCAGTACAGATGGAATTTAAGACGTCACTTCCTGACAATTAACAGAATCGATCCTATACTTCATACATATTGACTCGAAACGAGGTAAAGTATGCTACCCTCTGATTTAGTATGCATAGACCAGCTTAAAGGGAGGATGACTTGAATTATTAGCTAATTACAACTATGATGGACAGATCTCGAGTAGAACACTAGTCTTGGCTGTGGAATCTTCTGAAAGATTGCAAACTCGGTGACAGAAAATTGAAGCTTTACAAAGAGTTGTAGGTATTTATGAGTAGTTCTGGGTATTATCAGTGTGTCCGGTCGCTGGACATAGCAAGTGAAGAGATCCATAAGGATTACTTCTTCCAGGATGGTGAAAGGATCTAATGAAGGAGAACAGAGGACCCTAATGGAAGTATCCTCACTGACCCCTGCTGGACCCTACTGGGACGACAACAACCCATAGTCTGCGTTTAATTAAGTCGCTAAGTCCATTGATCATGTTTGGAGCTTAATTGTCAAATTGCTGTCAAGTGCGGGGAATTGACGGCTACTGTTTTTTCCCGTACTATGGAGGGTCAACTTTGGATCCGTTTCTAGGAGAAGGTTGATGGACATTGCCCGAGTTCTGTGGCGTAAATAGCCGGACTTGAGGAGATCAACCGGTGCATGACCACGTCCAGAAAGTCCTTGAACTCACAGATTTCAGTATGCGAGAAGAAAGACAGTATGGATTAAGAAAGTGTGACGAGAAGCCATTCCTGTGTGCGGCTACTTGACAACACTCAGATGAAGTGAAAGAGTGTCTCTTGGAAGTTGAAGTTATTCAAAAAAACGTTTAAAAGATATTTTCATAAATCTTGTAAAATGAATAGAAAGAAATGCTTTGGAGGAAATTAATTAATAAAATTGTCTTTATAATTCCAGGGTCTTAAAATTACTGTAGTGTTTTCAATGGTGTACTTTTAAATACTGTAGTGTTTTCAATGGTCTGCACTGAGTGTTCTATACTTGGTGGATTCATACCTCTATGGTTTAACATGTTCACTGACAAGCTTACTTCACTATCAAATGATGTCTCCTGGCTGTGATGTCTCCTGGCTGTGATGTCTCCTGGTTATGATGTCTCCTGGCTGTGATGTCTTCTGGTTGTGATGTCTCCTGGTTATGATGTTTCCTGGTTATGATGTCTCCTGGCTGTGATGTCTTCTGGTTGTGATGTCTCCTGGTTATGATGTCTCCTGGTTATGATGTCTCCTGGTTGTGATGTCTCCTGGTTGTGATGTGGTTGTGATGTCTTCTGGTTGTGATGTCTCCTGGTTGTGATGTCTCCTGGTTGTGATGTCTCCTGGTTATGATGTTTCCGGGTTGTGATGTCTCCTGGTTGTGATGTCTCCTGGTTATGATGTCTCCTGGTTGTGATGTCTCCTGGTTGTGATGTCTCCTGGTTGTTGGTTGTGATGTCTCCTGGTTGTGATGTCTCCTGGTTGTGATGTCTCCTGGTTGTGGCTTCTTTGTTACAATGCCTTGTTGTCACGATAGGAAGGATTCAGTTAATAAGGTTCAATTATGTTTTCAATCACCATCAGACGTCATCATGATTCAGACAAGCAGACTTCGCCCTTCAACATGAAAACCAAGCTGGTCGTCAAGGGTATCTATGTCATGATAAGACATTAACAAGTTCCTGCAAGGATTAAGTTAGCAAAGTTCTGTGGTGTTTGCATTTCACATCACAGACGTTGTCCAGAGCCACAAATCAGATGACCAGCCGTCTCCGGTGGCCGCTACAATGGCGCCGGATGACATGGGTACCCAAATAAGATTGTTCTAGACTGTTCTAGACTGTTCTAGATTGTTCTATGTTCTAGATTGTTTTAGATTTGGCAGAATCGATAACAAAAGGCAAGCAGCCAAAAGAAACTCTTATTCTCAGCTTTGTGATGGAAGTGGGTATTGCTACTTCTAAAAGACGGGTATTTACTTTTTGGTACTCCTGACATTCTCATCGGCTCATTGAACTGTTTACACAGCACATGAGTAAGTGAAGGAGTCCGGTGAGAGTCCAGTAAGAGTCCAATTCTATCAGGATTACAAGAGCTTGTGCAGACACCGAGGACTACTTCAATGGCGACGCCACCATTCATCAAACACATTCTTTGATGCCCAAAATGAAAGCCATCCTTGTCCTCTAAGAAAATATTTTGTCATTGGCTTAGCATAGTACCACACTATCACACTATCACACTATCCTCTCCGTTACTAAGAAGATCTGGAAGTGAAATCATTTTCAGGAATCCAAAGATATATTAACCCATTGCTTTCTGTCAGGTTAACATATTACGGTAAATAACAAAATATATATCTTTTTTTGAATTTTTTTATTTAGCCTGACTATTTTCATGTATATTAATAACTGCAAAAGCTATAAATGTTTGTAATTAGTCACGAGAAGTTAATTAGCTGTCTAAAGAACAAAATATCATTGAAGCAGTACAAATTTGTAATTATGTAAAACAAGAAATCCCTATACACTTTGAGTATTTTTTGTCGTGTAGAATAGATCTATTTTGGACACACCCGTCTAGTCTGGTTACTGTGTAATTATAGCGTGTACAAATTGGAAGTCTGTCTTGAAAAAGCAATTTTCACTCACTTCTATGTGGCATTACCAAAAAAAGCAAAAGAAACGTTTCTGTCCTTGGCGATAGCCTTTAATCTTACACTGCCCGTGAAATGTTGCTAAATGATACATCAATGAAATCTACCAATGAATTTCTAAACAAATGTATAAGCCGTTACCATACAACGCAGTGAGCCCAGGGGCGACTCATGATTACCGTAGCGAGTATGTGATCAGTCACTCGCTTCACTCTGCCTAAAATACTTCCTTGGTGCTCCAGGAACGAAAGTAAACGGTTGTCGCCATTTCTTCCTCGATGGCTACCCTCAAATCAATACGAAATGCACGCACTTGGCTTCAATCCCTGGCCAGGAAGTTGACCGTGGAAGAGATTGTGAATATTGAGATGATAAATTGTGAGACCGGATTGGTGTAAGTTTGGCCGATCCAACACCTTCATGTGTAATGTCTGATACAGATTGTCTATCATCTTGGACATAGGTCTGAGATCTGCGGTCTTGAGGTCAAAGTGATAGTAATGAATAGACCTCACTAGCTTGTCCATTGTCTACTACTCAGGATGCTTTCTATGTATTAATTGTACATCTTCTTTTGGACCAATCTCTTATGAGAAGTCGTGAAGACCTTCCATCAGGTCTTCAATAAGAAATAAACATGTCAACAATACAATACAACATGCAGAGTAGTCGTTTCTTTGTTGGTTAATCGTTATAAAGGTTTCCATATGTATTCTGTGTAATGAAGGTTTCCATATGTATTCTGTGTAATGAAGTACAGTGTTGTCCTAAGTATGAAGACGTTTGTTTGCGCTAAGTATGAAGACGTTTGTTGTTATCAGGTATTCTGCTTATCCATTACATTCTGTTGTGAGGAAGGTCTGGAAAGTATATGTACATTAGTCAGGAATGCTATTAATACAATTGACCACTTTGGTGTTAATGTCTTTCAAATTGAAGAGAATAGGTTAATAGTTATATAATAATACATTTATAATTGTTATTGTATTCTCAATAAATGTTAAACAATAACTGTTAATATTGAACTGTATAGTAGTTGGTCCAAATAGTTTATAATTAATTTAGAAATGTCTTGGATCCATGCAGTCAGATTGTACAGTCAACTAGCCTTAGATCCATGCGGAGTCAAATAGCCTTTGTTGTTTCTTCCTAATAGGAGACATAAACAGCTTGTTAGAAATCAAAAACAAGATTTGTAAACATGACACTGTCACTCTAACGATTCCTCAACCCAGATGGAGCGCCAAATGATTTCATCTCTTAGACAGTCCCTAACAGACAGTCCCTAACAGACAGTCCCTCACAGACAGTCCCTCACAGACAGTCCCTCACAGACAATGAGAGAACGATGATGAGAGGGTTAAACTGCTGTGAGCAGAGCGGATGAGACGCCCACCGTGAAAACATCCGTTATTGTAAGTTACCTCGGATTCCCTTCTATCTCTTCAGCCTCCATCAAACCTAAATTAGCCAATCAATGTCCCCGCTGAAGTCTTTGTCAGGAGATGAAGTAGTCAGGTATAGAGGTCACCGTAATTCACCAATCAGATAAACAGATTCCATTAGATCCAACATCTGACCAGCGAAATGTTTTGATGTCCGGTATCCCACAGCTGCTAGTAAAACATATTCACTGCGGACATTTATCAAAATTACAATATTTCTATTTTGCACAATGGTTTTAAAAAATAAACATGAAACATTGCTCAACGTGTAAATAACCTTGTATTTATTCCAATACAGAATAACACAGATTTATGACAGTGACATCGCTACATATACACAAAAGAAATTTAAACTAGGACATGCAGACAGGAATTACAGGCCTACGTGTGAACATGAACAAATACCAGTCAAAAAAACACATTAACAAATTAAATTTTAATGTCGAAAAACAAATGCTAAATTTGTTTCATGCTCATAAAACTTTTACAATTGACACTAGATCTATAAGGAAAGGAATGATTGCCTTTTAACTGGCTAAGATAATACTAAAGAACATTTACTGAATAATTATGGTTCCACTATTCTACTGACTATAGAAAGTTTGTTTTTCATTGGTTAATTATTTGTCTCATGTTACGCCTATGATGTGAGTAATGACATCACAGAGTGTTCTTTTATACTCTATGTAAGCAATGTTGACAACTCCATCCATTTCTTATGTTTTGCTTCATCAAATGCGCTATGTACAACATAAATAATTCCTCATGAACAGCACGCAATTATAGATTATCTGTCCGTATTGAAATACATGTTCTAAGCATGATCAAAATGCTTTCACCAATAATCCTAGGATTAACATAAATTCGCGTAACAATAAAAGATAAATAACGTACACACAGCAACACTGTTTGGTGAACAAAAGTCCTAAAATAGCCATTAATACCAATATTCTTTTGATCATATTTTGTTTGTACACATCCATATTGATCACACGATGAACAAATTATTTATTAATTATTATTCTGAATAAGATAATGCTAAAACAAATATAAACCATTTCCACTCGATGCCTTAAAAACAAATATTGATCACCTTCCTCTTAATGTTGATAAAACTAACATTCACTGACCATCGGCCATTCTGTGCCATAAAAACAAATGGTAATTCCTGGCTCTTCTGTACTACTATCACAGATAGTAACCAATTTTCTTTACGCATAGCCTGTAAACCAAATGTTGTCAATTGTTTACGCTGTGCCTTTAAAAACCATTGTTAGCCATTGGCTATTCAGTATGTCGTTAACAATAATATTAACCATTGTTCACACAATGTCCGTAAAACAAATATATTGACCGTCATTCACTCTGTGCCGTGCTGAGCTCTCAGGATTGGCAATTTCATCAATGAGGGTGATCGAATATTAACATGATACTTACGAATAAAAAGGGTTATTGGGCTTTAAGCACGCACTTACCGATGTCTGTTATAGTTTGCCTCCGTTGGACCTGATTATTATACATGGCTCTTTATTGTCAATAGCTCTTGGAGCTCTCGCGTGTGGGAGACTGGTTCTCCACGCACGGAGGGGGTATTCCTGCCGGCAATCTATGTGCAAATGAGATAAGCTTGGAGTGTTACCCAACCACTGGACCAATGTTACAAAGTCGGGTTTAAGTATTAATTTATAGGTACAATGTTGATACGTTTCCTCCACCACAGACAGTGTGTCTGTCTGACGCCTTCACGCAGATACACACAAACATCGCCAGTTGGTTCACGTTATATAAATTGTATATCATTATTTATAATTTCAGCACAGGGTTCACGATGACGGAGACAAACACGTGGGCTGCAGGCACGGAGGATTACATATTCGTATTCCATCTTCGCCAAATATTATGCAACCTGACAAGTTATTAGCATTGTTGATATTGTCAGTATTAGCATCACGGTCTCTCCTGCACACATCAGCATAAACCTGAGCCGTCCCTAATTCTATCCTCATAGTTAAGGTTGGACTTTATTTTAACTCTCTCCATGCTGAAGGCAACCAGAGATGCCCCAAATAGTAGTGCCTGTGCCTATTCCAGCAGAGAGGGTTAAACAGATTTTAGTGATGAACAAATGTTACAAGTGATGGCAACTGAAGGCTGGAACTTTAGAGTAATATTGTTTGATACATACTGTAAATCACGAAATTAATGCGTCACTTATTTAATGCGACCTCTAGATTTTAGACGTAAATGCGACACCAATAAAATGCAAACGGTCATGTCTCCATACATCTTTCTATCTGGTATTTACCTTTAATGTGCAGCAATTAAATGCGACATTACGGACCAACATTACGGCGGTCGCATTTTTCGCATTAATATTCTGCTCGCATTAATTTAATGATTTACAGTACTGTAAGAACGCTGAATCAATCATTATCTCATTTGTTATTTCAAACTAAAAAATACATTCCATAAACTTTGTTGATTTGAATTTTTCTTTATATTAAGCTTTGTAATACATTTCATGAATTTAATATCATAAAGTCCAAACAATTCACAATACTTTACAAGAAAAGGTCACATTACATCAGTAAAAAATTACACTAAAACAAAATGCATAATAAACAAAGAAAGCAAATATTCAACCATTAGTTTCCAGTACTTTCCTCATGTAATGTTACAAAAGATCATAACTTCTGGCAAATGTTCTATCGCACTTTCTGATTCCCTGATGACCTCACTTCTGTGTATCTCTGAGACACGTTACCACCCCTAAAATGATAGCCTCATGAAAACCGAGACTTCTTCCTTTTCAATGTTATTCTGACTCCAATCAATACATGAACACGTTCCAGAGAGTCGATGGTTGGAACCTGTGGATTAGAGTGTTCCTGGACGACATACTCCAGAGATTCCTGAACGACATACTCCAGGCCAGGTTGAAACCGACGGATTAGCGGGTCTGCCACTACAATCCATATCTACAGACTCCCGGATTACAATATCTTACTTCTGTGGTAACAGCCTTCCATCGGGTCGTAAATGTTCCGCTGCCCCTTTACAGTAGTCATCATGTCTCAATTACTGCCAGAACATATCGCCTAGGACAAATGTACCGTCCAAAACATACCAGGAAAGTATTGATGAATCAATGGCACGATGAAAAGATGTTACAAGATAAAAATGTCAGAATCATTAGGAACTTATACCTCATTGAAAGTTTCAATGGCCGTCTGCAGGAACATGCGATATTGTGGACATGCCTTTAATATAAGAAAACAAAATACTGAGTAATACAAATAACATGTACTTTAGAATGATGGAACTCTCAGTGGTAAAAACTAGGTAAGTAAGAAGTAGGTTAAAAAAGGTAAGAAGTTGGTAAGTAGGTAAGAAGTAGGTAACATGTTTGTAGGTAACATGTTTGTACCAGTGTTGGTGAAGAGTTTACTTGGTAAAAGTAGGTAAGTAAGAAGTAGGTAAAAAACAGTAAGAAGTAGGTAACATGTTTGTGGGTAACATGTTTGTAACAGTGTTGGTGAGAGTTTATGAAAAACTTGCTAAGAAGTTGGCAAGAAGTTGCTAACAGAAACAAGAGAAGACAACTTACAGACACGGGAGAGAATGAGGACACAGTCACGTCCTGAATGTCCTATCCTGGTAATTCCCGGCAGCTGTCTCATAAAGGCCTTGAGGACCGGACTGAAGACGTCGGCATGACACCGCTGACATTTGACATGTTACTACGGATACCTGGCAGTAACGGCCGTCGCTGTGACTTAATCAGTCGTGGACTCCCGGAGTATCTCATTGGTCACAGCTGCGGGCGGTACGAGCCGTATCAACGCCGGCTGGCAGTGATTGGACACAGATTCCGATCAATCAGGCACAGCGATAGGCAGATTGCAGGTTATGTGTTAGAACGGACAGGAAGGATAAATGTACAGTCACAGAATTATAGTAATCTACAGCTTTATTAATACAAAACAAATTAACTGGAAATATTTATTGTTATTGATTTTTCTCCCCACATTGTTATCCACATTTCCGCTTTCGTTGACAATTTCCTTAACGATCAAAGCTAATTTATCCTAATTATAGGATTTAGTGGTTGAATGAGGAGGCGATATAGGAAATTATAGTATACAGAGTGATATTGAGATCAAACATCCACAGCATTTATTATAGGAAGCACGGATGTGACAAACCAAAGACATCAACTATTAGGATTTGTCAAAGAAATTATATGAATGATAACATATTATATACAAAATATGTGTGCTAAATGTGGTTTTCTTTTTCTTTTAAATCCTTTTATATAAACTATGGACACAGGATTAAAAATGAGCAAATGTTATATTTTAACCCTCTCCCTGCTGGAATAGGTTTTTAGATTATTAGATGTGTTTTTAATTTCTTTAAGAAGAGGAGCATATTCTGAAAGGTAGAAATAGGAAAGTATATCTAACACTATTTCACTAGTATTGTGTTGTGGTTGTAGCATGATAGTAAAACCTGCAACAACATGCCACGACCAATTAAACCTAGTGTGTCAGAGCGTCCTTGAGACAGGGGCAAATAATGCAGGACTGAAGGACTAACAAGGGAGACTACTCTCTAACAAGTAGAGCTGGTCAATATACCACAGTACCAATATATTGAAAGTAAATATTACATCCAATATATGTGCATGACAATAATGATAACATGCTATTCGGGACCATTCAACAACCATTTGTGGAATGGAGGTGCAAATTTTATTTTTTAATAAGAAGATATATTTATTGTCCTATTTTCCATTCGGAAATTAGATTTTTTCCATTTCCATATGACATTGTTATGTGATATTAATGGTTCCATTCAGGATTCACTTTTACTACTTGGATATATGATGTCACTGACAGATGTATATTGCTTTTCAATACAAATGTTAATTACCAACTTTACAATGAGAATATATTGAATGCAAATAAGACAATTAATTGAATAAATATTGCTTTCATCAATGTCCACAGGAAATTTGATATATAATCACTGAGCACAAATAGCCATGAGTTGTTAGGGAAACAGTATTAAACATACAGGTCCACCAAGTCAGGAAGAGTTAACTTTAGTCAAAACTTGAGTAATTTATTTTACATGTAGATAATATTATTTCCAGGAGATGTCAGTCAGACCGAATCTGGTCCACTTCCTGTCAGGAAGCGGAG
The DNA here is from genome assembly GCA_032361785.1 of Lepetodrilus galriftensis. Classification (NCBI taxonomy): domain Eukaryota; kingdom Metazoa; phylum Mollusca; class Gastropoda; order Lepetellida; family Lepetodrilidae; genus Lepetodrilus; species Lepetodrilus galriftensis. The sequence goes on along the minus strand of JAUTBZ010161077.1, from coordinate 1,031 downwards.
GTCACTTCCTGCCAGGATGCAGGGGTCACTTCCTGTCAGTCAAACATGGCGATCAATTATTTCTTGCGTCTCTGAAGTAGAATTAAAGAAACAATGTCTGGTGTATTGTCTACAGGGCTTGACCTAATATGATCCCTTAAGGACCTTCCTAATATGATTTGGTCTTCTTTTTCTGCTCTAATTGTCTGCACTGGCGAGACTTATGGAGTAGTGGTAAATGTTGTAGGGCATGACCGTTTAATTTGATGTCTTGACCTATAATAGTGCATATAGCATTAAGCAGATCAAGGAAGAAGGAAGAGATGAGGGGGGGGGCTGTCACAACATTCGTTTAATTGGCAGATACTGACCATACATCTATAAGTGTTGCATCTCCTGGCAACACCCGACCTGCGTCATCACTTAGCTTGTCCACGGGCAATTGGCACAGATACGTGGCATCATTCCCTTCAACACCAATGTCTAGTAGAACTATTTGCACCGGTAAGCGGAAAAGTGCATTATCACGTGAACATCAATAATAAAACCTGATTATATGACATGATTAACCCTCTCCCTGCTGGATTAGGCACGTGCACTGCTCTTTGGGGCATCTCCGGTTGCCTTCAGCATAGAGAGGGTTAAACAGAACTATCTTGTTGTGAAAGATACATGTTGGATTTCTGTTGGATTGAAGTCATGGACAAAGATGCCAAAGTATTCCAAAGTCTTTGCTGGGGAACTAAATCAGAAGGTTTTCTTATGACCAGTTAACTTTTCTTACAAGAAAGCATTTGTAGAGTGGACAGATATGCTCATCTCCTTAACTAGAGGACTTAACTAGAGTGGACAGATATACTCATCTCCTTAACTAGAGGACTTTTTGCCACTCTGCTGCTCTGCTATCAATGTTTGCCGAGTATACATGAACTAGATGAAGGTACTTTGGATGGAGCAACATAGTGACATGGTAGCAGCAGGGATTGCCCTAGCCAGTACATTTTGGGAGTCATCATGACCCCCAATATGTTTTAGTGGGGGGTCATTCATGT
>JAUTBZ010161066.1:0-10970 GCA_032361785.1 Lepetodrilus galriftensis | reverse complement strand
CTATGGTAGCACTTCAATATCTTAAAAAATCCAATCAATCTTTAGAGATAGATTGGATAGTTGAGCAAGGGTTTGCTCCTATTTTAGAGGGAAACCCTCATATTGACACGATAGTACCGGTTAATTTGAAATCTATTAAAAAAGATAAAAAGAATCTTTTTGAACAGTTACGATTGGTTAAAAAGAGTGCAGAAAATAATTATGATTTAGTAATAGATGCTCAAGGATTAATAAAATCAGCAGTAACAGCTAAAATGCTAGGTAAAAATAGGGCAGGTTTTTCTAAAGATTCTATACGTGAAGGTTTAGCTTCTTATTTTTATGATCAAAAAGTAGATATAGCCTATGATGCCAATACTATTGATAGAAATGCTAAAGTGATGTCAGAGCCTCTAAGTGTAGAGATAACTGAGCAAATGATACTCGATAAAAAGCCATTTTTATATTATGAAAAAAGTCAAAGAATAACAAATTTATTAAGTGCTACAAAGAAAAATATTATTTTTGTGATTGGTTCAACTTGGGAGAGTCGTAACTATCCTAAAGAGAAGTTTGTTGAAATTGCAAATGCTTTAGAAGAAAATATCCTTATAGCATGGGGAAGTAGTGAAGAAAAAGAACGGGCAGAGTGGATAGAAGAACATAGTCATTATGCTAAAGCACTCCCTAAAATAAACCTCAATGAACTTAAGGCTGTCATTGGTCAGTCTGATTTGCTTATAGGAAATGATACGGGTCCTACACATATAGCATGGGGATTAAATATTCCCTCTATTACTATCTTTGGTCCCACACCAGTGAATCGTGTGTATGAAACACCTATTAATAAAGTGATAAAATCTAGTTCAATTGTCAATCACTATAAATTAAATAAAAATGATTTTTCTATACGAGAGATAGAAGTAGATGAGATAGTAGAGATAGCAAAAGGATTGCTTTAATGTTTGATTATCTTTATTTAGGACTCTATAAATTTGTTAGTGTATTGCTAAAAATTGTACCAGATGTTGTCATACGAAAATTAATGTATGGACTTGCATGGTTAGCCTATACACTTAGTGCTAAACATAGAAAAAGAATAATAGATAATTTAAATTTAGCCTATCCCTCAAAGTTTAATAGCAAAGAACAAAAAGAAATTGGTATTCATGCTTTTATGAATCTACTCGATACGGTTTTTGGTATTGTAAGACGTGATGGTATGTCTAAAACCAGTGTACTTCAAAATGTTACATTTGAAGGTTCTGAGATTATAGAACAGTACAAAAAAGAAGGTAAAAACTTCATACTTATTACGGGACATTATGGTAACTGGGAGTTACTTTCTCAATCTATTGCAATAAAGTTTGATTTAACACTTGTTGGTGTGGGACGTAAAATTGATAGTGATATGATGGATGAAGTATTAAAAAAAAATAGAGAACAATTTAACGTTGAGATGGTTTATAAAAAAGGGGCATTGAAAGAGTGTATCAAGGTTATTAATCAAGAGAAGGTAGTAGGGATATTAACAGATCAGGCTATACGTAAAAACCAATCTATTGATGTGACATTCTTTGATAATAAAGCAACACATACGCCATTGGCATCGATACTCTCTAGAAAATTTGATTTAGATTTAATTCCAGCATATATTAGTACAGAAGATTATATAAACTATAAAGTGAAAATTTATAACCCTATAAAGCGGATAAAAACAGATAATCAAGAGGAAGACTTAGCTATACTTACGCAATTACAAGCAAGTATTATGGAAGATGTTATTCGTCAAAATCCTAAGCAGTGGTTTTGGATGCATCGAAGATGGAAAGGCTTTTAGCCATTATTTGAATATGGGTAGTAGGAAAAGAGGATATATTGATTTTTACTAAAGTAAAAGAGTTAAACTATACACAATATATTAATATCTTAGCCATAGCTTATGCTTTTATCATACCACTGTCTAGAGCAGGTATTTCAATACTAACAGTATTATTAGTTTTCTTATGGATTCTTGATGGTGACTTTAAAAAGAAAGTAACTTACTTACATACGAGCAATGTTATTAGAGTCATAGGTTTATTTATTATCTTTAATATCATATCTTTAATATGGACAGATTATTTTTATGAAGCAGTTAGGTATATAAAAAAATATTGGTACTTTTTGCCTATACCTATTTTATTTACTTCATTACAAAAAGAGTATATGCCTAAAGTTTTATCCGCTTTTATTTTAGGGATGTTTGTCAGTGAAATAATTTCCTATGGTGTCTTTTTTGAACTATGGAGTTTTAAACATGCGTCAGTAGCAAACCCTTCTCCTTTTATGCATCATATAGAGTATAGTGTATTCCTTGCGTTTACAGGGCTTATTTTACTTGGTCGTATATTTACTGAAAAGGATATAAAATATAAAATATTATATATTTTCTTTTTTACTACCGTAAGTGGGAATCTGTTTTTAACTGCAGGACGTACAGGACAACTTGCTTTTGTTATAGGGCTTTTTATTTTAGCCCTTCTTAGTTTTCAAAATAAATTAAAAGCTTTTATTGTTTCATTAGTCCTCTCTACGATTATTGTAGGTATTGCATTTAACTTAAGTACAACTTTTCACGACCGTGTGATTATGGGTAAAAATAATTTGGTAAATGTTGTAGAGAATGCAAGTTATTGTACTTCATTGGGTGGACGTGTGGGAGCATGGATTATTTCTAAAGATATGATAAAAGAAAATCCTATTTTGGGTGTCGGTATTATTGATAATATGAAAGATTTCCATAGTATAATAGACGATAAGTATCCAGAGATGAAATGTATGCACCAAAGTTTTATGCACATACATAATCAGTTTCTTGAAGTGTTCACACAAATGGGACTTATTGGCTTACTTATTTTCATGAGTATATTTTATATGGTTGCGAGACTTCCTATACGTGAAATTCAGTATAAAAATATTAAATATATTTATGTAACTATACTTATGTTTTCATTTATACCAGAAGTGCTATTTCATAGACAGTTCTCAATGGCATTATTTGCACTTATTATAGGTTTATTACTTGCACAACATAGGATAGAAAATGAAATATAAGATAAAAGATAATCACTATACAGATTTTATTAAAAAGATAAGAGAATATTTTAATAAATCTACGAATTGTCTTTATACAGGTAGAAATCAATTAAAAGTTTTAACTTATTTGAATGAAGAAATTGTTGTTAAATCTTTTAAGATTCCACACTTTATTAACAAAATAGCCTATACTTTTTTACGTGACTCAAAAGCTGAAAGATCTTATAGTAATAGTTTGAAAATTTTAGAATTTGTACCTAAGCCTATTGGTTATGCAGAATTTAAAAGATATGGCTTAATTTATGATAGTTACTTTTTATGTGAAAAATATGAATATGACTTTACTATACGTGAGCCACTAAAGCAAGAGGACTTTCAAAATAAAGCAGTCATTTTTCAACAGTTTGCACTTTTTACCTATAAGCTACACAATGAAGGAGTAGTGCATTTAGATTACTCTCCTGGAAATATCCTTATCAAAGAAGTAGCTCCACTGAAGTTTGAATTTAAAATTGTTGATGTGAATAGAATGATATTTAAACAAATGAATAATATTGAGAGAATTGAAAACTTTTCTAAATTATGGGCAAATCATGAAGATTTAAAAATAATTGTTCAAACCTATGCCTCTTTAATTGATATGCCTGAAGATGAAGCTGTACGAACAGTGCTTAACGCATCTCAAAAACATAAAAATAAAAAAAACTTTAAAAAGAAACTTTTAAAGCATGTTAAGCCTAAAAAAATCTCTGGAAAAAAAATAGAAGCTATAAAAAAAGCAATTAGTCATATTTCTGTTGTTATTATGGCAAAAAATGCAGAAGAGACAATAGCTGAATCTTTGGATTCTCTTAGTTTGTTTGATGAGGTTATTCTTTATATGAATAACTCAACAGATAAGACAGAAGAGATTGCTAAAAACTATAACAATGTAAAAATAATACAAGGAGAGTTTTTAGGATTTGGAAAGACAAAAAATGAAGCAGCAAAATATAGTAAACATGATTGGGTTTTATCTTTAGATAGTGATGAAATTCTTAATAAATCACTCTTAAATGAGATGACAGAATTAGATTTTTCTGACATAAAAAAAGTATATAAATTAAAACGTGATAACTATTTTTTAGGGCATGAAACACAAAATTCAAATATGATTGTACGTATTTATAATAAGTGTTATACACAATTTGATGATAGTATTGTACATGAAAAGATTATAGTACCAGAAGATGCTTCTGTGGTGACATTAAAGAATAGTTTTAAACATCTTTATGTTTTACATATTAATCAGACTTTGAAAAAAATTATACATTATACTGACTTGGGTTCAGAGGGAAAAAAAACATGTTTCTTTTCAGTGGTAGTTGCTAAAAGTATTTTTGCTTTTTTTAAAACATATATTATCCAAGGTAATATAATGAAAGGTTGGGTTGGGTATGCGTTGGCTGTCAACTCTGCTAATAAACGTCACTATAAATATCTTAAACAATTTATTCATTGTCAAGAAGAGAAAAAAAATAGATGAAAATATTAATAACAGGTACGGCAGGGTTTATTGGGTTTCATTTAGCAAAAAAACTTTTAGAGCGTGGTGATGAAGTTGTTGGTATAGATAATATTAATGATTATTATGATGTGAACTTGAAGTATGCTAGATTGGCAGAGTTAGGGATAAAGGTAGAGGATAATGACTTTAAATGGAAAGAAAAAGTTGATTCAATTATCTATGAAAAACACACATTTATAAAAATGGATTTATCAGATACTCAAAGTATTTATAAGTTATTCGAAGAAGAGAATTTTGATGCGGTATGTAATTTGGCTGCACAGGCAGGTGTACGATATTCTCTTGAAAATCCACATACATATATACAGAGTAATATTGTAGGATTTATGAATATTCTTGAAGCATGTAGACATAATGGTGTAAAGAATCTTTGTTATGCTTCTAGCTCATCTGTTTATGGACTCAATAAATCTCAACCCTTTAAAACTTCAGATCATACAGACCATCAAATAAGTATATATGCTGCGACTAAGAAATCAAATGAAATGATGGCACATACTTATGCACACCTGTATAATATATCTACAACAGGCTTACGCTTTTTTACTGTGTATGGTCCATGGGGAAGACCTGATATGGCACCTATGCTTTTTACTGATGCCATACTAAATGATAGACCCATTAAAGTTTTTAACCATGGTAAAATGAGCCGTGACTTTACGTATATCGCAGATATTGTAGATGGAATTGTGAAGGTGATAGATAATCCTGCTAAGCCAAATAGTACATTTGATACGTTAAATCCTGATCCTTCATCTTCTTTATCTTCTTATCGTATCTATAATATTGGTAATAATGCACCTTTGTCGTTGATGACTTTTATTGAAACACTAGAAGCTTCTTTAGGTAAGCAGGCTAAGAAGAATTTTATGGATATGCAAGATGGAGATGTTGTCTCTACTTATGCAGATGTAAGTGATTTGATACGTGATTTTAACTATCACCCAGATACACCTTTAGCAGAGGGTGTAGAACACTTTGTTTCCTGGTATAAACAGTTTTATAAAGCATAAGAATGAAGTTTCTCATCTATATTTCTCAACCCTATAGTATACCTATCGGAAGACCTCTCCAAGAGGAAATATTTTCCAGAGGATATGAAGTAAAATGGTTTTGTGATGAGAAATCTACCCAAAAGTATTTAAGTGAAGATGAAGAGCTTCTCCAAACTGTACAAGAGGTAAAACACTATCATCCAGATGTGGTACTTGTAGCAACAAATATCGTACCAGACTTTTTTTCTGGTATTAAAGTACAAATATTTCATGGTTTCTCTGTAGGTAAACGTAGTGAGAATAAAGGGCATTTTAATATACGAGGTTTTTTTGATCTCTATTGTACACAAGGGCCTAGTACTACTAAACCCTTTGAAGTATTACAAAAAAAGCATAAATACTTCCAAGTAGTTGAGACAGGTTGGTCAAAAGTAGACCCTATGTTCCCGCTGAAAGAGATAATTAATCATAAGCCTACTATCATCATAAGCTCTACTTTTACAAAGAAACTTAGTCTTGCCAAAAACCATGAGGCCGTAGTAGAGATAGAGAGACTCTCAAAATCAGGAAAATGGAAATTTATTGCAGTATTGCATCCAAAAATGGAAAAAGAGATTATAGAGAAGTTTAAAACAATGCAGCATGAGAATTTTACTTTTTATGATACTACTGACCTGATTCCACTTTTTAAACAAGCAGATGTGATGCTCTCTGATACAACTTCTGCCATTACTGAGTTTGTACTGCAAAAAAAACCAGTAGTTACCTTGAACAATAACCAACCTGCTCCTCATATGATAAACATACAAGAAGTATCTGAAATAGAAGTAGCATTAGAAAAAGCACTTCAGAATCCTGAAGAGATTATGGATGCATTAGAGCATTTTATTACACAGACGCATCCTTACAGTGATGGAAGATCAAGTGCCAGAGTGATAGATGCTTGTTTAAATTTTTTAGAACATACAGCAGTTAAGCTAAAGCCATTAAATTTAGTACGTCGTTACCAAATAAGAAAGAAGTTAAACTATTGGAGAGTATGGTAGTGAAAAACCTATTGAATAAAAACTCTGGACTATTTCAAAAAGTTAATTTTTCGGTTTTTAAATTTACGTTAATTGCATTACTCATATTTGTGGTTATGAGAACGTTACTTATTTTTGGAATAGGAGAGAGTGCAACTTGTCAATCTGAAGAGTTATGGGAAAGCTATTGGCTTGGTTTTCGTTTTGATATTAAATATATAGCAACAATCGTATTGATATTTGTCTATCTCCCTTTGGTACTATTTTTAATACGTAAAAAGAATCGTTTTTTAAACTACGTACATACAATACTCTACACCATGTTGATATTAATTTTATTGATTACCTTTATTGACTTTGGATACTACCTCTTTTTTGGTAATGAGATTGATATGTTAGTCTTTGGTATTATTCAAGATGGAACCTATGAAGTGATTAAGAGTTTATTTGATGATACTAGATTGATATGGATTATGTTATTTTTTCTACTTACTGTAGGGTTTTTTTCATGGATATACAGAAAGATATTCCCATCCTCCGAGACAAAAAGTCACCATTGGCATATATTTATACCTTGGTTTATGACACTAGTATTGCTTGTAGTAATAGCAAGAGGGAGTTTGGGTACTTTTCCTTTGCAGAAAAAAACAATTAATACCATAGCAGATCCTTTTTTGGCAAGTGCTGTATTAAACTCCCCATGGCATCTCTATTATACTTATAGAGATATGAAAAAGAACTACTTTAGTACACCAAAAAAGATTTTAAAGGAATACAAACTACCTAGTTTTGATATCTTAAAAGAGAGAGCAGGGTATAAAAATGGTTTCTTGGCAACCACACCAGTGAACCCTTTTCTTGAAACACATCCTCCTCATGTGATTTTTGTTTTAATGGAGAGTTGGTCTACCCATATTGCATTGCAACACAGTAGTGAGAATAATATATTAGGTGCTTTTGCCCCATATGCTAAAGAGGATTACTTTTTCCCTAATGTATTCTCCAATGCATATGGTACCAATAATACGATTGAGGCACTGTTGCTAAATAGCCCTATGAAAGGGGTTTCTCAATCTAATGCACAAAAGATTTCCTTTTCTATGTCATCTTTTTTACCATTTAAGGAAAATAACTATACAACGATGTTTTTAAGTGGTGGTGCAAGTACATGGAGAAACCATAAACGTTTTTGGACAAAGCAAGGTGTTGATAACTATATCGGTAGAGCGGCCATAGAGAGACACTATAGTGAAGTATGTGATAATACTTGGGGTATATACGATGAAATGCTTTTCTCTTATCTTAAAGAGCAGCTACTCAAGAATGAGTCAAATGCAAAACCAAGTTTTACTTTTGTCTTGACCACCAATAACCATCCTCCTATAGAGTTACCAAAAAACTATCACTCTCCAGAGTTTAATCTTACAGCACTAGGTTTTAAAGAAGGAGATGAGACAAGAAAAGCAAGACTTCAAGGGTATAACTATCAATCTAATGCTTTTGGTGAGTTTTTGAGATGGCTAGAAGCTTCACCACTAAAAGATAAAGTGATTGTTGTTGCAACAGGTGATCATATTGCCAAAGGATACGATGATTATTTCTCTGATAAGATGGAGTATCTTAAATATGCTGTAGCAACCTACTTTTATATCCCTGAAGCATATGACCAAATGCGAAATGTATCCAATGAGATTGTTGCTTCACATAATGATCTTTTCCCTACCATCTACCATTTAGCACTTTCTCATACAAAATATTATGATTTTGGTACACCTTTTATCTTTAAGGATTTAAAAGAAGATTTTGGTTGGAATGAACAAGATAGATATATTTTTAATCAAGGTATGGTGACCAATAAAAATAAGTTTTTTAAATGGAGTAATCAATTTGACTACCCTTATGAGTTAAATACTACATCATTACCAGTTACACAAATACAACAGTCGAAAATTGCGAGAAGTCAATACCAACGTATTTTAGAAAAATACCTCTTAACCAAAGAGTATATTGAAAAAAAGAGGAAGCTAAAATAATTTAATTTTTAGAGAGGGTTATTTATAATGGTTATATTGGATTCTTTACCATTTTTTATGGAGATTATGCCATAGCCAGAGTAAGCATCAATATCACTATTAAGAATATAGATATTTTTATCTTTATCTAGTAAGTCAGAACTATATCCCAAAAGTGATAAAATATAGTTAGATAGGTCATAGTGGCTTCTTATGTGATTGAATGTCTTTTTAACTAAAGGGTCTGAAGAGTTAGTATACATAAGGAGTGGTACCTCATAAACCTCTTTGTCTAATGTTCCATGACCTCTTTTGCCTTTTTCTCCAAACATCTCACCATGATCAGAGACATAGAAGAAAAAAACTTCATTTTTGATATTTTTTTGAATATACTGTATGAGTTTCGAAAGGGTGTAGTCTGTATAAAGAACCGTATTATCATAACTATTAGGGTGTTTTTTAAATGCTTTTGGATACTGTTTTTCATAAGGTGAATGTGAACCCCGATGTTGCAAAACAATAAAGTTATTTGGTTTGAGAATATCAAGTTTTTCAACAACTTCTTGAAGATCTTCGTCATATCCCAATGGTTTAATATAATTTACAAATTTTTCTTGATAGATAAAATTATCAATATATTTTGGACAAATAGTATCTCGAATCATTTCTAATTGGCTATCTTCCTGTCTAGAAATAAAGTAAGTATTAAGATGGTTCTCTTTTGCTAATTTGAAAAGGCAGTTCTTTTCTTGTGTTATTTGTAAAAAACTTTTTGGGTACTTGAGTCTATTGATAAGTGTAGCTACAGATACTTTAGTTGCGGTACCACCTGAATAGATTTTTTTAACAAGTATAGAATGATTATTTTTCATCACTCGTAATTTAGGTGTTAAACTATTGTTTTGTTCCATATTAAATTTGTCATACCGTAAACTTTCACCTATAAAAAGGATGACAGTTCTATTCATATCACTATGTAGCAGAAGGGGTTTTTTTAGAGGTGGATGATTTGATTTTGACGTACATATCTTTTGTGGGATAATACCAAAAATGAAATAGTTTAGACTGATAAAAAAATTTCTTGATGAATGTCTATGTGTCATTGGACATATCCATTTAGTATGAAAATGTGATAATCTTTTATGCTGTATATTGATGATTGTGTAAATATAGAGGTTTACTCCAATTAATGTAGTAAGAAAAAGTAATTTTACGTACTTAAAATAGTAGAGATTTTTTGAAAACCTTTTATCAATGAGATAAATTAATAAAGTTGAGATTATCATAATAGCTAATGGAATATCTAATAAAGAAAGCATACTACCTAATGTTTCAAATGTCTCATTAATCTCAGTAAAGAAGAGATAAAACTCGATACCTTGGATATTTCTTCCAAAATACTCAAAGTGAACATATTGGAAAAATGAGAAGAGAATTAATATAAAAAAAAGTGAGAGTCTTATAGATTTTTCTTGAAAAATGGAAATAAGTAAAACAAGTAGAAACATTTTTTTAAAGAATTCTAAAAAAGTAAAATTAAAAATAAAATGGGAATTATGTAACATGTAGACTTTATCCATGAATAGAAATAAAGCAGAGATTAGTAAGGCATAAATAAGGTTAAAAAATAATTTTTTCATAAATTTGAGTATATCATAATTGCAGTTAGGATATACTCAAATTTCAAGAATCCTATTTTAAGATTTAGATATAATTTTAAAAATGAAAATATTATAAAAGAGTATTATGCAAGTACCATTTATCTGGGATAAATACTCAGACCAACCATACCCTATAAAAGATAAAGTATATAAAAGAGAGATGCGTAAAAAGAATCTTTGGAGTTATATACCACTTCTTTTAACAAATATCATTATCTTTCCATTGAGTATAGTACTTATGTACTTTTTAAAAGGACATAATGAGAGTAAAAAATCCTTTTATGGCATGGGTGTAGACATTGATAAGGGTGAAGTACAAAAAGAGCTTATAGATGAACTTGGGGTTAAATATCTTTTGGTTCGTATGCCACTTTGGCAGATGGAGAGAGTAGACGAGTATGTAGCTTTTGTTAAAAGTTTTGGGAATGATAAACATATACTCATCAATATACTGCAAGATAGAGAACATATTGAAAATAAAATATTGTTAGAAAAAGATATAGAGATCATTTTTGAAAAGTTTTCTCCCTTTGTTACTGAATTTCAAGTAGGGAATGCCATTAACCGTACAAAGTGGGGTTTTTTCTCTATGGATGAGTATCTATATTGGTATGAAACGATACAAAAACTACGAGATGAAAAATATCCAAATA
>JAUTBZ010161055.1:0-10238 GCA_032361785.1 Lepetodrilus galriftensis | reverse complement strand
AAGATTTTTTTGTAAAGTTTTCCAAGAAAATGAAAGTTATAGTCTACACCTTTGAAATTCTTAAAATCAAAGTCAGAGCTTATACTACTCTTATTTATGTTCTTTTGAGAAAGACTTAATTCTATCTCATCTAGTCTATATGAGTTTGGGTAAAAGTCACGAACTCCATCTAAAATTTCAGGGAATTTATTTTCTTCTAAAATTTTATTACCTAATAACTTAGAGATAAGATGTATTAAAATCTTATCACTTCTTAATAGGGCTATTTGAGGTATGGAGTTTAGGGTATTTTTTAGCATTTACATATTTTCTTCAAATATTTCAATATAGTCTAATAACATATCTTTTTTAACCTTAGGCTTTTCCCTAATCCAGTGTAATATAATTTTAAAATTCCAATCAGTTTTTTCTTGATAACTAGTACGCCAATTATTTATTAATTTATCATATTCATTACCTTTACTTATTTGAGCCAATACATCAGTCTCAGATATTGTATCATGACTTATAGTATTTAAAATTTCAAACATTTGAAATATCTTTATTACTTTACCTTCATCTTTAAAATATTTTATAAAATCATCATAAAAATAATCTTTACTTTTTTGGAATTTTTCCTCTGTTATGTAAAATTCAAATGCTTTTAAATAAGCTTTTGATAAAGAAGTAAAATATTTTTCAATAGGATTTAAATCATATATTTCTGTATATGAAGTAATCGCATCAAAATAATAATCTTCCCATTGATTTGTAGTAGCTACTTCATAATATATTTTAGCTAAATTTGTTTGAATAGAGAGATTATTTTCTTTTAAGTTATTTGCTTCTTTGAGAAATTTTATTGCTTTACTATAATTTTTTTTATCTTTCAAGTAGTAAGCTTGCCCCAAGTTTCTATATGCAGTGGAATGTTCTTTATTTTTTTCTATTGATAATTGAAACATGTTTATAGCTTCATCATATTCTCCTTTATGAGCAAAACAATTTCCTCGACTAAAATAAGCATCGGATGACTTGTGTTGATTTAAACTTTTATCAAAATATTCTAATGCTTGATCTAAAATAGCTATATTATGGTAGTTCTCATTATTGTTATCTGCATATTTAGATAACAATATATTACCATTTTTTAAATATTCATCATATGTAGTTATATTTTCCAAAAGATTATAGTTATATAATAGATTTAGATTTTCAATACTATCTTTACTTGATAAAAAAGATTCATCATTTAACTCCCTTTTAAAAATCTGTATCATACTTCGTAAAGAAATTGAAAATAAATTTTCTATAATTTGTAAATTAATAGAGTCTAACTCATAAACTTTATTTATTCTATTAAATAAATTTTTTGAATCACTTATATCTTTTCTCAAGCTTATATTTTGTGAAAAAATTAAAGTCTTTTTATTAAATGTAATCTCAACCTGACGATTTTCTACCAATTCCCATAAAGTTTTAATTTGTATTCTTCTATTCATTGGAAAAATCTTAATTAAATAATCCTTCACGTACCGTAGAACACTCCTTATTAAAAATAAACACCTAGAAATATTTTGAATATCGAAAAAGGCAAAAGGAAAAAGGAGCCAACTTTCCATTGCCGTTTTCAGTGCTATAAATGTACTGCTTTGGAATGTCTGCACTTTGTACGTAACGATCATCCTTGACCACGAGTATATAGGCTCAATAGCTTTTTGTTAACTTCAAACATAGAGAGTAACCTAATATCAGTAGGCCCTATACGCTGTTTCCCCCCTTTTGTATGCATCAATGTTCAACGTTCTAACCAGAGATAAAATGTCAGAACTGTATTATTTTTGGCCATGTTTTCTGTCTTCCAATTGTATGGCGCGAACATGAGTCAACAACATATCTGTCGTCTCTTGAATACTTGTCTACAATGGACGGTAACCGGATACGTGGTCTGCGCATGACTGTCTCGACATCTTTGACAATCGATTACGTAGGACCGTATTGTTATAATATGCTGTTTGTATGCAGGTAGTCATCTGCAAGTTTATTATAAAGTCAATATCACGGTAAATGAACAAATAATTGAATTTTAACAAAGGTAAGAGATGTTTTTGGTCTTAGATCTATTTGATCTGTGATGACTCAACGAGCAATGTCCCTTTAGTGTCCTACAAGTATGTTATATCAGTAGGCCTATAGTACGCCACTATAGGTACAACGTACATATATATCAAATGTTTGTAGAAAATATGTTTGTCTCATAAATGGTGGTAACATTCATAATTATATTCACTCACACCAAAATAACGTGTGAATTACACCAGTCAAAACCCTCAATCGTATATTAGATTATTACTATGATAAATGTCGCAAAACCATTGCCAAACAAATATTCCATAAGATTGTATACATTGTATACTTACTCGTTCACCTTTTAGATCTGCGCATGTGCAGCCTCTGTTGCACTTGCCCTGCAGTAGAATCAGTATCATAATAAACAACTACACAAGTATAGACAAATTTGATAATATGACATTTAAAAGTATAGCGTTGATACTAATATAGGATCAAGAATAATGAAACAATACAAAATATGCCTTTCTTTTAGTACCAGCCGTATTCAATCTATATACTCTATAAGTGCCATTCAAACTTACGGCATGTTTATAGCTTAACAATAGACCAATAACATAATGTTATGATAGACGTTCCAATAGAGTAATAATTATAATTATTCATAAATAAATGAATATCAATCGTACTTTTTGGTTGAATACATCAGCTGTGTATGTCCGCCAAGTTTCACCTGAAAGAGAACACCAGTAAAATTATATCTATATATTTTCAAAATCTTCGGTAATTATCTGTTTGCTAGGTTTACTTCTTACGCAGCGGGAGCGTACTCAATGCAGAAACTATAGATAGTGACAACAGCTGTAAAATTAGGTTGTGTAGCAACCAGTCAATTATAATGATAACAATCAAGGATACTTATTCAAGTCAAGGATGATGCCAGTCAATGGTAATGATACCAGTCAAGCCAAATGATATCAGTCAACAATAGTTTTACTAGTCAAATGATCATGGTACCAGTCAAGGATAATGTTAACAGTCAGGTTGAAAGGATATACACGTGTAAATGTATGCTAAATGATGTGTGGATAAAGTACTGTACATGGTAGTGACAATCATGCTGATGTAATCATACGAGGATTTTGCAAGAATGTGTAAATAATTAAGTAGTTAACCTTCTCGCTGATAGTGGCAACTTTATTTGCCCCGAATAGATGGTTAACTGTTTATAATGAATGGCTGTTGTCTGTGACATACTATGGTAATCTGATTTAGCTGTATACATGTCACATAATTGCTATACAAGACGTCATGGATGGTAAATATTTCGATACATTAGTGCACCAATCTCTTAATGTGTCTTATTTTCAACATAACAACGAGGAATGTGCACTTGTTAGTATAATAGTGTTCCATCTAAAGCATTAATTAAATATAGAGCCTTCCAGGTCAGTCGGCCAATAGGTTTTAGGCTAACAATCTTGCATTCTGTGCAGGATCAAACGTTTGCACAATACAGGGTTACGATAAGGTGACATCATGGCTCGACGTCTATTTCACCTTTTCGTTTAAAAGTATGAGAGATTGCACTAGGTCTGCTACTTATTTGCTTGGCCTAGATCTGTTACTCCTGTTTACACTTCTTTTCAGCTCGTAAACCCTTGGTTTGTCATTTAGTTTCCGTTCGAAAATGTTCATCAGTTTAAATTACTAGATTACCCCTACATTTCGTTGTTTGGATCGTCGCAAATGGGTGAAAGATTCCCGCAGCGACGTTAAACTCCATATTCACTCACACTCGTTGTTTGGAAAAACGTACTTTCCTATGTTACGTAACGTCGTCATTTTCCTGATTTAGAGGTCTACGTTATTGTGGGTTCCTTCCAACACGGGAACTCAGTAGTGGTTAATGGATGCCATATCGTGTGTTTGCTGGGATGGTTCCAAGTACAAGTAGTCTACATGTGCGCCAATCGTGGGAGAAACACGTATACAATAGGTATACATTGAAGTGCACATGCTGCATGTTTGTACTGTTAATCTGTCAGGTGTTAGACAAAATAGTATTGTCTACGGTCGTCACATTAGTTTTAAACTACATTTTCTAATAGGGGATTAAATATACAAATTAATGTACTGATATATTTTCATTCTCACCTAGCTTCTCCCTCTCTCTCTCTCTATCTCTCTCTCTCTCAGCTCTCTCTCTCTCTCTATCTCTCTCTTCTTCCTCTCTCTCTCTCTCTTCCTCTCTATCTCTCTTCCTCTCTCTCTCTATCCTCTCACCTCTATCTTCTCTCTTCAATTATGTTTGCTCACACCATCTATCTCTCTATTTCGTTATTTCCTCGTTCTCTCTATTTGTTTAATGTATGTCTGCTGTAGGCTACTCATTTGTTTGCGAGCTGTATTGCGTTCCATCTCTTTCGTTCTCCCTATATTTCCTTTCCTCTGTTACTCTCCTCCATCTCTCTCACCCTCTCTCTCTCTCTTCCACCCCCTCTCTCTCTCTCTGTCTTCCATCCTCTCTCTCTCCCATCCTCTCTCTCTCTCTTTTGTTTCTCTTTCTCTCATCCACTAAATAGTTAACAGTTACTATCACAAAGATACATATTCACTCATAGTATTACCTAGATACCGGGCTAGCAGTAGGTGTATGCAACAAGCAACGCATTTAACCTTCCTAAATGTAGACAGCTAGGAATGCCGTGGTTGTGAATAGCCCACTAGCAAAAAGATCAACTCCGAGAGTGATAAAATTAATAGTAAAATGACACGTTCTGACTTGACGGTACTAACTATATTAACAGGTTCCATAGGCTAAAACTGTACATCAAAGAGTCTGTTATATTCATAGAGCTACCTAGCTGTACTGTCGTTGATGACGACCATAACTCCATTAATTGCATTGCTTGTCTAGATTTAGAACGAGTTACACTGGCTTGGAAATATTCAGATAAATTTTACATCATTTTTATATTTTTATATGTCGTATTGGCCACACAATCCTAGATGATACTAGTATACAATGTGTATGTCTGCTAAAATATTAGAATCATAACATCCATTTTGAAACTGAAGTCATATTATTCCTCGGGTGTACATGTAGGTACGTATATTTGTTTAGTGGCCAATCCTAGATGGTTGTACTTTGGAAAAATAAATATTGTTTTAAATCTGCTGTTTTCCTTTTTGGGAAGGATATAGGTCAACTGATGAGTGACTGATTAACCAAATACTTAACTGGGTTTCTGTTGTATACAAACTCATTCAACTTGGGCGTCAACTTTCTCACCTTGTGCTCAAAGTAGCCACGCATGTCCGTTCACCCTAGGTCGCCAAGGGTCAATTAGGGTCAACTCAGGTCACCTTAGTTTGTACCATGTCTACATGTAGGTAGAGCGTCGATGTTAAAGAGTAGACCATAGGAGATGATGAACGCGTGCGTTGACTTACATGTACCACAGGCACTTGAATCAGGCCATTATATTTGTAAATATACATGTATATTTTTTTAATATTTCTTTTCTTAATGTACTTTTATTTTAAATATATTCTGTCTAAAAAAAAATATAAAAAATGAAAATAGCCATCGATGGCGATTTTAATTTTTTAAATTTATTTTTTATTTTTTATAAAAAGAAATTGACAGAATATATTTTAAATAAAAGTACATTAAGAAAAGAAATATTAAAAAAAATATAAATATATATTTTTTTAATTAATGGCCTGATTCAAGTGCCTGTGCATGTACATTGCACAGCAGGTTCATTCTTGGCCGTTATACATTCTATGGTCATGGTTGCGTATTTTCTTGACATTATCATATCCCAATAATGCAGAGCCGATTCACAGGCCTTTGAATAATTATAATAAAATGTTATATCTTTTATCTATGTAGTAATTAGTATATATATAGATAGATGATATAACATGTTATTATAATTATGCAAATTAAGTCCTGAATTCTATATGCAACGTTACCTAGGTTAGTGCATTCATTGAACAAAGGTCAACCGTTACTTTGTCAGAAGTATTTAGGACTGGCATGGATGTTCATCCGGACTGTAAAATAATAATAAAGTAAAGGATAAAAGCTATACGTGGATACTGAGTAATTAAACAACGTTTATCGAGTGCATAGGTCAACCTACATGTATGTGTGCTCTGGGAATGCATGGATTCGCGCCGTTACATACTCGTCATTTTATATACTCCCTACTTGTGCCAATGGCGCCATGGTTGTTCATTATCATTGTCAAAGACTTTTGAAAGGAATCTTTTTTTCAATTGGTAAAGTAGTATTTTTTCATATTGACATTTTGGGGAAATTAAAGAGGGAAATGTAAAATAAAGTTTAATTTAAAATCGAAAATATATTATTTCTTCCAACGCCATTAGCCAAGGATTCTGTGGCGTGTAAAATGCCTCATAATACGCCATGGCTCCGAGATTAGGAAACATATTTGAGTACAAACTTATGCTCAACTCAAGGTTTTGTTCACAAATCCCCACATAAAGTTTGAGCTTGAGTATGAAATAATACTCACAGTATCGTAATCTAGCGACCTGAACTTTCATATCAATTTTAATCAAATAAATACGGATAGATCGTACGTATAAGCTGTGACTAAGATCGTCGACATACGTATGCTTGATTCGCGTCTCCGACAGGTAGGTTTACTTCCGGATTTGTGGATCTTGTAGGGGTCGTGGAAACTATTCCAGGGTGCAGTATTCTAGCAGTTTAAATCTAGGTGTTGTCCACCTGTAATATTTACCTTTAAAGGTCTCATAGTTGAGAGTTACGATTAACATTATTTATCTAGACTACCCACACAAACCCACAATCACACGGATTGAAATCCGGGCAGGCTTTTGATCGTAGTCACTTATTACATCAGTGTAAAACTGTATTGTTTACTTATATAATGTATAGTTTACTTATAGAAGGTATATGTTATATATGTACGGTATAGTTTATTTATATAATGTATTGTGATTGTATCATATTTATTCCATTGTATGCGTTTTACATAAGTATTCCATTATCTTTGTCATAAGTATAATAATATCACATTTGGTGTCACAAGTATACAAGTAGCCCATTGTGACTATGTCACAAGTATCTCATGACAGTAAGTATAATACCGTCAAGAGCATAAAGTTGTTCTTGTGTCACAAATATAAGTCAGTGTCACAAGTATTCCATTGTGCCAGTGTCACAAATATGAGTCAGTGTCACAAATATTCAAGTATGTCAGTGTCACTAATATGAGTCAGTGTCACAAGTTTTCAATTATGTCAGTGTCACTAATATGAGTCAGTGTCACAAATATTCGATTGTGTCAGTGTCACAAATATGAGTCAGTGCCACAAGTATTCCATTGTAAAAGTGTCACAAATATGAGTCAGTGTCATAAATATTCCATTATGTATGTGTCAACTAGAGATGCGTACATGAGAACATGGGAAAATAAAATGGCTTTACAATGCAGGTACACGTAATACGGCAGTTATTTTGGAAATGTTATCTAGTAACAATTCAGATTAGTGCAGATAAGTTTGTCTGAGTGGACTGTATCTGCCAAGCGAGACAAACTCAGGAACTCACACCTGAAAAACTCCCTGTTCGTGTTCTACAACCACAACATGTACACTCTTTGTACTGTTCATGTCAATGTAATCTTTTGGCGACATCAAAACAGGTTTACTTCTATTTAGTAACTTTGTCTACAGCCTATTTTTAAAAAAAAAAGTTTTTACATTTGTAAAATAAATGGGTGTAATAGAATAATGTTAAGAGCAATGTTTGTATTACTTCAAAACATAGATGTCGTATTTATGTGTACGACCGTATTGTGTATAGTTGTATCTGCTTGAATACATTTTTAAAAACATTTTTTTAAAGAGAATACATGTACTATTAAAACTTGTATAGTACGCTATTAGCTTCATGTGACATGTTAAGTTTTTAGCTGGCGATAGTATATATAATACATGTAGTATATTGTTGCAATTTTAACTGTGAAACAATAGATACTTTCTATAGAGACATGCCCAGAACAAAATGTTTAGGAGTGGACGCATTAAAGACCACATTAGATATCTGGGAGATATTTTACATGAACCCGAGTTGAAACTGTAAATATTGATTGTGCTTTCATTTTCCAAATAACAAACAGAAGGGTTCATGTTCATTAAAATATATTTACGTTAATCCTGCGGCATACGTGTATGTATTTAACATGTCAAGACAATTTAACCCATAACTCCAATATGATGATAAAATCTCGAATTTTGTTTGTTTGTTTAAGATGCAAGCTATTAGAAGTGCATATTGGAATAAATAAATAATAATATATATATTTGTATTGCGCCTAAATCCAGTTTTAAATTGCTCAAAAGCGCCTTTAAATCTCGAAACAGTGTTATGATTAGTTGAAAGCAGTGCTCTCAAATGTATTAATTATAATTGTCTATCTACAATATACTCAAAATACTTCTGTATATGTATATATAATTTGATTATCTATGATAGCTTACCTCTCGTTAAAATCAGAAACTCCAATAAGTATATTAGTACTGTTACACATGTTGATGATGTTAGATTCCACATTATTTCCAGTTATTCTCTCTCCATTTTCCTCCTGTCCCTCTCTCCGTCTCTCTCTCCTTCTGTCTTCTCTCCTCTCATCTGTCCCTCCTGATACCAATCCGCGTCCACGCTCGACCAGTTTGCCCGTCGACCACTTCTCCTGTCGATTGCTTCTTCCTTAAGTTATACCCAGTTCCCACGTACACTCAGACTGGTTTACACGTATTATGAAACCGGTTTCCAAGTACCATCAAACTGGTTAATATAGTACCATCGAACTAGTTTACACTTACTATGAAACCGGTTTGCAATTACCATCAAACGGGTTTACATTTACCAATTAAACTGGTTCCTTGTATTATATAAGTGACTGAGCACTCGTTACCGTATCGCTTCCAACCTAATGAAAGTACAAATGATGCCTTATATTAAATTCGTTCGTAAGGACACGGTGTCCTAGATGTACACTTGGTAAATACGGTAACTTTCCTAAAATGTTTATCCACCGGATTACGTGTGAAGCTATGTACAATGAACACACCTTAGACCGTGGATTAGATTAAAACTCGAATGTTTGGGTTAGTAGTCAGACGCTTCGCCACATGTAAATACACTCTACACGCCTAAATATATATATATAATGTTAGAGGTAAGTATAAATGCGCACGTGTTAAAATATAGGTGTGCAAAAATGGGTAAAGGCACGTAAGACAATGAAAAACGTATTGGATTTTCATTGAATTGTATTGATGCAAAACAGATTTCTCTACTCTAATTCTAACTGTATGCGAATATTATACTATTATTGAGTACAACTAACACATTTTTTATTAGTATGAAAATGATGCAGTTGTTGGCCTCCTATTACGAAGCGTACATAAAATAACCTTGTTCTTTACTTTCCAGCAGCGATTCATCCTTGGTAGACAGAATGTGCAGAAAGACAATACTGATAACGTTGTAATTTACTTGTAGATTTGTGTAATATAATACGTTTATACGTTTGTAATACCCAAATATCATGACAATTAAAACACTTCTGTAGCCTGTGCTTAGCAGGAAGAAACCTGCAACTCGTGTAGCGCATACAAAACAGTCTTCGGACTGGCTTTAACTTTAAATGAGAGCATTCATTATTTCGACGTGTGCTCTAAACACAGCTACTGTCGCTGACACAGACTATGAAATATATGGAAATGCTGGTCAGCACAGCAATAAATTCTTCAATACGTTTTCATTTAATTGAACATACGAAGTGTGACTATAGCCCACTCTGTTAAGATTCAGTAAAACATCGATCACTTTTTTTATCTTCTATCCAATCAAGTTTAATTACAGGACTTTGAATTACTTATAATAACATATTATACTATCTATCTATATATACTGAAGGTAAAATGTTTGGCAACACTGAATATGCCATCACATTGTATTTTTAAAATTCACTTTAAATAATAATATTTTGAGGATGATTTTAGTATTTACTTTTATCAATTTATCAATGGCATTCTTGAAAAAAAAAAGATTTTATCAATGCGTCAGTGATGTCAAGAACTGTTTTGGAGCTGAAGTGGTAACAGTAGAATAGTGT
>JAUTBZ010161033.1:0-10971 GCA_032361785.1 Lepetodrilus galriftensis | reverse complement strand
TGTGTGTGTGTGTGTGAGAGAGAGAGAGAGAGAGAGAGAGAGAGAGAGAGAGAGAGAGAGAGAGAGAGAGAGAGAGAACGAGAACGAGAACGAGCTACAAGAACCGAGCATTTCTAATCTCGATAAATATACGACAGAACCTGGAAATATTTCACTAAATCCAACGTACGACTACAAGCCACATACCCAAGTACGATTGACATACTTACAGTATTCATACAGACACGACAGTCAAGTCTTCCTATATTTAAAACTATTTTAGATGTCAATTGGTCGAAATTCTACAATAGCCCCAATTAGGAACATATTGACAATCAGATTTGACAGATATTATAAGAAAGTAGCCAATGATTTTGATTCTAATTAATAAAATCCAAAAGTAAATACGATTCAGTTACTTCCGTCATGAAGCACAACTAGTTTTAATGGATAATGAACCGACGTGATGTCCTATTTGCAACTTTCTGCGGAAATCGATGGAATTATCACTACGGGACGCAGCTGATTGGATGAAACAAGACAACATATCAAATTTAATTGACACTGCACATATCAACTGAGATTATATGTCGTGTACGTTTATGATCCAGTGCTTCTTGAAATCTTAAAGTGATGTTTTTGTCTGTTCAAATTGTCTTATCAATCATTGTTTTGCGCTGGCATACGTTACAAGAAATAGGCCTACACACATAAAACAAACACCACAAACCTAAAATAGAAACTGAGCGATTGCGCAATGTATCAAATAGACTAAACGTTTCTACAATTAACGTGAACACGTGCAAACTCTGATTAACTTAAAACGTTATTATGTGCTAAATAGATGTGAAGACATACAATGAAAAGAGATTTATTGGTTTTCAGTGGTAATTAGTGACTTTCAACGGGTTCCATCAGCATGTAATTGATGACATAGCGGTCTGCTTGAAGTGGGAGAGGCGTACAGCGGAGTAGAGAACGTGCCAAATAATGCAAATAATTCCTCACAGAATAGTCACTTGAGTTCTATGTCTGAAATAATGTTATCTGAAGGTCCGTTTACCTTGATAGAATGCGCTATCTGTGCTGTCGCAATGCATGATAGGATTCGCTATCTGTGATGTCGCAATGCATGATAGGATGCGCTATCTGTGCTGTCGCAATGCAAGATAGTATACGCTATCTGTACTGTCGCAATGTATGCCAGGATGCGCTACTTGTGCTGTCGCAATGCATGATAGGATGCGCTACCTGTGCTGTCGCAATGCATGATAGAATGCGCTATCTGTGCTGTCGCAATGCATGATAGGATACGCTATCTGTACTGTCGCAATGTATGCCAGGATGCGCTATTTGTATTGTCGCTGTGCATGATAGGATGCGCTATCTGTATTGTCGCAGTACAGTTATCATCCTTGATTCGTTGGTACCAGTCGGTGCTTGCAGTTTCCTGAAACACTCAAACCTACGGGAGTTATCAAACAGATTTCCTCCTTCCGTGATGCGAATGAAAGAACTTTCAAACCGGCTCCTCTCAATTCAAAGAAAAACACAGAAAACTGTCAAACATTACTTGCATGCGATGCCAAGTCAAGATCAGTGCCCAGGAAGGCTAGTAGAGATAGCAAGTTTTTCTAGCATTTTGCATTGCGCACTACTTGTTATATCAAATCAATAGCTAGAACTCCGTCAGTGGTAGACATCATGGCTAGCTCCACACTTCTGAAGGACCTCTGATACTTCAGCCTCAAGACGTTCCATGGTGAATACTGACAGGTGTCTGGATGTACAACTGCGGGTCTAAGCTTGAAGAAAACACGAAAAGTAGCTTTCAATCAGTTATAATAATAATAATAATAATAATAATAATAAATAATAATAATAATAATAATATAATAATAATAATAATAATACAAATAATTTTAAAAAATATATAAAATACTACTACTACTACTACTACTACTACTACTACTACTACTACTACTACTACTACTACTACTACTAAAATAATAATAATAACAATAATATTAATAACATAATGTATAATAATATAATGTGAACCTTTATATTGCACCAAATCCAAGCATGAAGCATGCTCATAGCGCTACATTATTACCCCGGTCATTTCACCTCATTTAACATTCTCAACTCCCCGAGGAGTATCGATCTAACCACTAACATAATAAGGATTGCGAAATAGCTCACAATTGACATTTACTGGCATATAAAATATATTGTCTTAACGTTTAACACATGTGGATATGACATTTGGCATACATGTCTTCATGTGATTATTTAGTGAGTGTTGCAATGGATCATATGGGCACTATAGCCGACACTAACATGCATGCACCTCATTGCTCGTGCCTAAATGTACATGTATTCTTATGGATTTGGTTCTGTCTGTCCCTCGTGGTCCATAAAGACATGATTTGCAATTTCCGGTGACAAGGGTAGACATGCACTGTTATCTAACGGCCACGTGGAGGAAATGAAGGATCGGGGATGGCATGGCTCCTCAGCTAACTGCAAGGCACATGGCTCCACAGCTAACTGCGAGGTACATGGCTCCCCAGCTAACTGCAAGGTACATGGCTCCACAGCTAACTGCGAGGTACATGGCTCCACAGCCAACTGCAAGGTAATGTCCAAGGTGTAATGGGATCCACGCTAGCTCTCCGAGTAATTTCCTGGTCGCTGTTGTTTATCTGAGTATCTCAATCTCCCTAAATCGAATCAATTTGTATTCAATTATCGTCTGCAGTCAGGCCTTCCGCGTGTTCCAGTGCATTGTTCGGTGGACAGACGGCTGTGATTGGCCGTGGAATCGTGCACCAACATGGCTTAATGCTGTTTACGAAATGAATCACCAATGTATGAGTACTTACATTTTTCTAGTTCCGTACTACGTGCACACCTGCATCATGCCAGGAGCCGGCTTTAACCAGTGCTAATAGTTTAATACTTGTCCTGTAAGTTGACAGATAACCCGATGTCATCTTGGTCATCTACATACAGGAATAAATTTGAAATACAATTGAAAAAGATGGGTATTTTGGTTGACTGCAACATTCAGCGCTACGTATGTTGTGGCTTTCATCTTGCCCTAACATGATATAAGTGAAAAAATATTGAAAGTGACTCTACGCAACAATTTAAAAAGAAAATGAAAAAACAATCAATTACGAGAACATGTATCTTATTATAAAACATATTTGGGTGCACACACTCTTCTCTCGCTCGCTTTTCTCTCTCTCTCTCTCTCTCTCTCTCTCTCTCTCTCTCTCTCTCTCTCTCTCTCTCTCTCTCTCTCTCTCTCTCTCTCACATATGCATGTCCGTAATCTCGTCTTATATAACACCTCCTATTACCAAGTACACTATTATGCAATTGTAAATAAGGAGAAGACAAGAATAGCTGTTGCACTAGTGTAACACCTTATTGATTTATAGAATGTGTGACTTGTGTCAATGTCCTCTATCGGCCTGGGGTAAAACAAAAAGAATTGGTACCTTTAATTTCCTCAAGATGGCGGGTGGTAGCAATGGTAGTTTGAGTCCGCTCCAGGGGACATGTCTTCAATGTTCGCGGAAGTTACTTGTCCGGGGCTGTCATGATGTGATATAACCATGCTATCTATTTTGTTACAGAGCAACTTACTAGTATCATCAGTGCTTCGTCCAGTCATGTTAACGTACTTGTTATTGTACGTTCCAATCCCCAGAGATACTGCTACACTAACTGCCATTTATTGTTATTGTTGATGCATCTTAATATGTTTTGTACGCTCATAAATATGTTTTTTATGCATCTGAATATTTGTTTACGGATCTGATTTTTTTTGTTTTTTAACGCATTTGAGTATCTTGTTGTCGACGTTAAAATATTCTTGTTTCTAAATGGTAAATGAGTCATAGCTAGGATAAATACTGTAGTACATCCCACCAAATTGAATCGTCCCAAAATCCTGCGCCTGCGCACTACGTCTATCCCTCTGATAATCATATAATGCATGGGATAACGCAATTCGAGATGAGCCTACTCATTAGTGGACGAGTTTGGACAATTTGGATTGTGATAATTGGATTTGGTGATCGAGAACATTCACTTTCTTCCACCGCTCAGCTCTTTTCTATGCAAGTACATATACACTGACCATAGAGTTCTATTAATTAACACATTTCAACTCTCTGCTTTTTCAAGTACCACTGCACCCTGATTGTATGGTGTTATATATGTGTACTTTGCATACCGTATTGGTGTTGAGTGGAAATGACTTACCTATATATTAGTGTCATCTAGCAATGCCAATGATTAATTAAATGTATAATGCCGACAGAAGAGTTCATAACTGGAACAAGAGAGTAAGCAAGACATTTAAATATTTAAACGTACACTCTAGTAATCATGAAAATGGACTTATATGTAAACGCGCTGTGTGTGAAGAAGTGAAGAGTGAACTTCTTCTTGTTTTACTGCGTAGTGCGTAGCATCTTTCATGTCTTACGTGTTGAGAGGATACGTGCAAAGTGTCGCGAGTCATCAGTGAAATCCAACAAGGACCTGCAATGTGTCAGGATCAGATGATGCCTACTAGTATATTCAGATGATACCTACTAGTATATTCAGATGATGCCTACTAGTATATTCAGATGATGCCTACTAATATATTATATTAATCCTTATGAATCTTAAGAACGGAATCAAGAAACCGTCAACGATAAACAGAATCATCTGACATTGGGCAGTGATAGATTATTTCAATTTTGAATGTTTGTCTTATGATACTGTACCGGTGTCATATTATTTTCCAATTCCTTGAAATGCGACCTAGATATTTCTGTACTTAAAAATATAACAATATTTTCTTTATTTTGATGGATACGTTTCATATAACTGTCGGCAATATCATAAACTTATGTATCACTTGATGACTTTCAATAACCTTGTACCTCTCTTTGGAGTGTGGTATAGTACTCGTCATAATGCCTTTAATGCTCGTAAAAAAGCTGCCGTTCTGTGAGTCAGTGGTGTATATTGACTTGCTTAAGGAGGAGGCACTTCCGTGTGTGAAGTGACTGGTTTAAAGCCACACCGCCCCCAGCAGTAGGTCGCACTACGGAGGAAATTCCGGTATGATATCCGTAAGGAGCGGACTGCTGCTGTCATCATTACCAATCAATAGATTTTCACTAATGACAATAAAAAGTAGATTTATAGCGGAGGTGCAGATTTCAAGTCCAACATTATTTGACTATAAGTAGAACATTGTAAGTGTATGTGTGTGTCAGCAGTAGAGTTGGAAACATGTTGGTTGAAATCTACGTGAACCGGAGCATAGGGAAGGGTGCCGTATTGAAGAACTCGTTAATGTCATTCTTTCTGTATAATATCTTACATTTGCGCATATGTTTTCCGTATAATGGAACTACTTACTATGGAAATATCGGTATCAATGATGTATGATCTTATATGTCACAGCAAGAGAGGTATTCGCTGATTATATATGTTGAAGTCTTTGGTGAGGATCACTTCCACCTAGGATGCAGTAAGTCACTGATGTACAAAGAAGGCACAACTGGCGTGTTGAAGTATTACCAGAGACAGTCAGGGGATGTTGGTGTCCTGTTTGTATAGACTCGTGTCCGCCTAGTAATTTTGCAGAACCTGAGATACAAAATTCCCTCATAAATCTACAGTTTATTTGAATGCGCTAAACACGTTGATAGGTAGTACTGTTTATTACGTTAAACATGTCTCGTACGTAGTATGTGTTAACCAATTAAGCTAGTAAAGAAGTAATATAGTTTGACCTTTAAAGCAGTCTAGTGGTAGTCATACATAGCCAGACACACCTGTGGACAATACTATATTAGTTGTACAGTTTGACACGTCCAGGAATAAAATATATATTTAATTAACAAGTAGGTGCATTGCTACTTAACCTATTACATACAGTACATATTACATACATGTACAGCGTAGTGAAGTCATCCTTGCTTCGTCAGTACAAACCGGTGATCGCAGGTTTACCGCAACACAGGGTGTTGAAAATGTCTTCCTCCCGAATGAGTGAAATAACCTGGAAATTCGTCATTTTAAATGACACCTATTTGTCAGAATGTATTACTTATTGACCCTAGAAGGTCAGATATATTACCAATGCTTTCTGTGTTTAAGTGTGCTAATTGAAGAAGCATCAATTTATTACATACGTAGTCCCATGAATGGAAACTATTCGCTATGGCGGAAGAGGCAGCTGTTATACACCTACTAGTAGTATAAGTCTGGATTAGCTTGTTTGCTGTGTTAAGTATTGTCAGAGAAGCGAGGACATTAATAACACGGATACGCACTGGCTAATTTCTCCCTGGCGAGTTAATAGAGAATTATCAATTATGTGAATGTCAGTGTGAATTACTGGTACGTGCATGAAATGTTGTCCTTACTTTAATAATATATAATTAATTGTTGTCTGTGATATTTACTAAACTTAGCCTTAATAAAACCGACGCATAATATATCAGGGGTCATGTTCCCGAAGCTGTCGTACACGTAACGACATCGTTAAGCCTTGGTGGAAGAACATTTGACGCTTTCTGGATCTTCAAATTTTCCTCCACGAAGACTTAACAATATCGTTATGTATACGATAGCTTCGAGAACATGGCTCCAGGTATATTAATATGTATGTGGCGAAATGAAATATAATAATATCAAATATTCGGGAGTATATTAGACTAGTGAGCTTTATTGGAAATGATAGTGTAAGTGTGGGTTTATACGTATTACAAAAATGCTCGGTGCTAGCATGTAGGTGGCTAGCATCTAACAACCTCAAACTGGACAAATAATGGGATTCCTACCATACATGCAGTGATATACATTTAGACTGAAAGTACACTGCATGCATAGAACCCACTTCATTGGGAACACACGAACATTCATATTACTTAACATTACCATGGCACATATAAGGGAACATTATGCAAAACTTACTCTTTCTAAATGACCATTTTTGTTTACAATTAAAAAAACTACTTTATGTCATCTGATGCCTGTTATATGTCATGTAGCAAGTGCTCTGTTTTGTTTTCTTGTTCACTGCTGTTTACTCTAAGACTATTTCAGAAGCCAACATGTCGTCACCTATCCGTAACATTGTGAAGATGACATCGACGAGAAAGAAACGTCAGTCGATTTTCATGAAATTCCTTCGTGGTTTGAATTCCTTTCTCTGAATATATTAGCTACTTGTGATATGGTCACCTGATTAGAAACTTGTATCTTAACGATAACTATCCAGAATTGAATTTAGTTGTTTGTGGTGCATTCCTGCTTATATTGGATGTGTGTCTGTCTGTGTGTGTGTGTGTGTGTGTGTGCGTGCGCGCGCGTGTGCGTGTGTGCGTGTGTGTGTTTGTGTGTATCAACTCATATGCACATACCTGACCAAATACATTATATTCAATTTGCCTAATATCATACCGTATTTTCGAAATGCACTACGAACATCCCCCACGAACATAGCCTATTGTATTTAATTATTGATTCGAAGGAAATTATTACCCACATAAATAATTCTTACAGCGTTCTTTCTAAAGCGTTTATCTTTATAGTTATCTGTCCAATATCCGTCCATTGACGGATCGTGCTGAGAGTCACTACGAACATTTGAAATTTGGTAAATTATTCAATTCTCCTTTCTGTCCCATTACAGGGAGCAGGCACATTTATTACACGGTATTCATGCTGGATCCATACAAAAGCGAGGTCTGAAGTAATACTGAATAAGTGTTCTAGAAATATGCCAATCTATACTCTACACACATGTCCGGGTTTTAAAAAAACATCCATCCATCAATACTTCATTAGCCATTCGGAGCGGAAGTCGATTCCTTCAACCCCAATGAAACATCTTCCTCTGGATCTGCAATGCAATTGCAATGACATTGACATTGTCTGCCATTCATTACAGTTGGGGCCTCGATGTCGCATCTAAAATAATAAAAATATAGTTTTGATTTGCCTGTATAGCTGCTTATCATTTTGATAAAGGAAAGCTTTTCCATATTGAAAATGTGCTCAAGTGTTAGCCTACTTCATAGACGTATGCTTCTAGAGAGAGCATGCTGCACTTTTCCATTACTACTCAAGTTGAACGTACTTTTATGGATACTGTGTACTGAGACGTATGTACGATAGGAACTCCATGATTAATTGTATTACATGACGCAAACTGTCTCCGATGCGCTATACTTAAGAGGCATAATAATCAATTATTATATGAATATCAAATTGAATCTTCACATTCAAAGCCATCCTTCAAATCTCTGGCGCGATTGCTCTGTGCGTGTTTGCTGTATCACGTAATCTAGGCCAATGACGATATAAAAGTACATGTGCAACTAGTAGACATGTTTTGTAACGTTTGACGTTAAAGGCATAATATCAGAGTTGATAGACCTGTATAATCGGACAAACGAATTTCGATCTGATATTAATTACGCTTGATTTATCCACCCAAAAGTTGTTATCTAGTGATGTACATATCCCCCAGCACTCGATAGTTATAAATCAAATCATATGTTATATTAAATAGGGGAATGTTCCGCTATTTATCTTGTCTTTGATGCATCACTGTTCTAAGAACGAATGCGAGCGGACATTATATGTATGTCCCATTGCATCATATATTAAGAAGCCTGGCCGTATTTGATTTAAACCCGACTCTAGAGTCGCAGGGGGGTTTCAGTGAAGATTCGTCAAACACACAGCGGTGGAAAGCTTTTGGGAAGTGCAAACATGATTTTATGTATGTCAAGTGAATGCACTTTACAGTTATAGCTAAGAACTAGTCCAAAACAACCATAAATATATGTGATATTATGCCTTTAACACACAGCCTCATAGCTGTTAAATGAATATACGTGGTACTAGTTTATCAGTTACTAACCATTTTCCCCACTTAAATATAATTATGGCTACCAAAACCCGTTTCCTAATGCTTTGACGTAAGAATGTCGTAGTTACCGAATGCATGACATATTCTAGTTGTTTTTACTATTTATTTCAAACGTCCTTCCATCGAGAAGACCCATCCATTTCAGTTTCTTTTGTTGTAATTGCGTTAGTTTTAAAGAACTTTCTCCACCTCCCGATAGCGAACTGGTCCGTAATGTCACCACAAAGTGCCTGGCAATGGATTTACTGTCATCCGCGGTGCCCCCGGCCTGAAGCAAACCCCTGACCAACCAAATATTGACAACATAAACCCTCCAATGATCCAAATCCGTAACCCCTAGAGTGTCTGTAACCAGATAACTGGACAGTGTGTCCACAGAAAGGCACACACGGGAGACTGTGTGGACATACTTGGACAGAAATACGTTTACATCGGGGATATTAAGGCTATAATGACAGTAAAGCCGTGTTCAGAACGGTGATTTTGTTTTCTTTTATTTTGAAAGAACATACTGTGAAGACGTTTCTTAAGATCTGTCTGAAACATGTGAAAACAATAATAACAATAATACTAATACTAGTAATACTAATGATAATATTGATAATAATAACATTATTATTGTTGTTGTTGTTGTTATTATTGTTGTTAATAATTAATAAAGACAGAACAAAAGGCAATAATAAGAGGTGATCTGTTGTTATTATAACCAACACTATTTTACATATTTTTTACGGAGGATAAACCAATGATGTAATATAAACCACTATTGTACGTAGACACGTCCTGGCAACTTTCACACTATCATAATTATGTTCAATCTAATATATATAGCAATGTTACTAGCTCGATTAACAATAGCATATTCAAACTAGAACTGTCAAACTTGTAGCTAATGAGACATGCTGACATTGTAAACTAAATGGACACATACGTATATGAAAACTGTATTTGTTACATCATTATTTCAAAGATTTGGCATTAGTCATTATTAGTATGTGTCGTTTATGACAAGCATTTCATTACTAACGTTCGAATAGTTAATCAGTAGGTTTCAACTGATACAAAGATGTAGACCCCCCTAACCCCCCCCAACAAAAAAAAGAAGAAGAAGAAGAAAAAACACACACTCAGTCATGGCACTTAGTCAAAGAATTCACCATTGCAGATGATAGACAGCAGTGATATCAAGCACATCAAGTGATTATTTAGGTCTTTGGATAGGATCAGTCCATAAAGGTCGGCATTGTGGCGACAAAACACAACCCGACTTGCAGTTGACAGACAGAACGAGTCTAATTGATTGGATCTTAGGGATAGTGACGTGTTGGGCCTGGTTAGATTTAGCCTGTTTTCTTTCATATCGACACGTTTAGGTGCAGAAGGAACATTGACGGATGAAGGTAGATATTGATTGTGATATTAATAGCATTGATGAAGCAAGAGTCATGTATGATGTCCTGTTCACTCCTGTATATCGCAGGTAATTGCGAAGCTGCCATTAATAGAAGTCTGGTATTTATTCCGCAGGTTAATCGGTGGTTTGAATTATAGAATCGCATCACAAGTGTATCCCATCACAAGTGAGACTTTTTTCCTGATTAGTTTAAGCAAAGTTTTCACTGATTACACTGTTTATAGATGAGGCATGGTTGAGCACAACCATCCTTAACTGGCAAATTGAAGGTTACGGTGTATTTAACTTCAAACAAAACTTTAATTTATAGATGAACGTATATACGTTGACTGAACAACCATTGGCACTTTTCATCAGTCACGCAGCCGACGACTTTCATGGTTCGCTGTTTTTATATTTGCGTCCTGCGCACATCAAATACATGCTACGTCCCTGACAACTTGTTGGAATAAAATACAAGGCCTTTCATATTGACGCATAGGTTGTGGATTGACATTTTACACTTTGAATAGTCTTTCATTGCTGCCAATGTTCCGTGCTTCTTCTTCTTCTTCTTCTTCTTCTTCTTCTTCTTCTTCTTCTTCTTCTTCTTCTTCTTCTTCTTCTTCTTCTT
>JAUTBZ010161022.1:0-10972 GCA_032361785.1 Lepetodrilus galriftensis | reverse complement strand
ATCAAGCGCAATTAGTCTCAGATCGAAATTTGTTTGTCCATTATCCAGGTCTATCAACTGTGATATTATGCCTTTAAGCTGAGTACGAAATAATGCTCAAGAAAGTTTCGCAATCTCGGGCCTAGTGTGAAGATGTGTACAATGTACACACATGTCATGTAATTAATCACTAGCTATCTTAATTTGTTGACATCTTCAATTAAAATGCAAGATCGTTATGAATTACCACATATTTGAAGACAGCAGAATAATACAACATTGATAGTAATATATTATAATTAGATTCACATAGCATACAAAATTGTTCAATTTTATACATAATGAAAAGAAAACAGTGTTTATAATCAGCCATGGACAACATTGGAGCAAAATAAACACTGTTTTTATGGGAATGTGTTACAAATCTGACAAACTCATCAAAATTATTGAGAACAATTTAATTAAATAAATTAAAACTGCTGCGAATGCAGATAGCACAATGATGTCCAATGGGAGGCAAGAACACAGACACGGACATTTTGACCCTCTGGACCCAGTGGTCATTTTGCTGGACAAGGGAGGGTTCAGATGACCGGTGTGGATGACCACCGTGACGGGGCGAGTATAAAAGAGGACCCGGGGAGGGAGGACATCCCTCGGTGTCAGTAAACAAGCGGACGTGGGGCAAGTGGGCTGTGCACAGTTTACTCTCCAAACGCAGGTTAGGGACATTGGGATTAGAAACAGATATTGTAGCCGACGTCCACTTGGTGAGTCAGTACCCTCCCTTGTTGAAGGCGATTAAAAACAAGGATAGTGACATTCTCTGTGGAAAATCTTTTTTAGAATAGTATGAACAGCTTCTGTTTAACTCTTTACATGCTGGAATCAACTGGAGATGCCCTAAAGAGCTGTACCTGTGCCTAATCCAGCAGGGAGAGGGTTACTCATATTTTGTAATTGAAAAGAGCTACCGGGTAATAGAAGATATATATAATGTAAAATAAAATGATGAAAGCTTATTTTATCAAAGGAAAGTATTTGATAGAATAGTGTTCAATATGTATTTAATGCAGTTAACCATTTACATTTCATTCAAAATTCATCTTTTTGCTTACGATTTTCTACCACAGCTCTGAAAACTTGATTTGCAGACCCCAATTTGCCACTGTTGGAATGTCCCCAGACATTGGTAATCTACATGCTACTACCCCCACATTGCTTCTTCTTAATTCTTCCTCATAAAATATTGAGAAGCTTTAGTCTGGATGTTGAGATATTAATGACTCCAGCTCTACACAGATCTTCACATTTCATACAAGAATATCGGCATTTAGATCGGGTTACGAGCCCTGCAATTCCATTTACGTAAATCTCTTTAAAAATTCAGACAACATAACGGAACAATAACCGTTGTTTCCTCCATGCACAAAACTGAGAAACATAAAGAAGTTCATTGTCGTGATATACATCTAAGAAAAAGACATTTATAAAGTATTTCTGTATCAAACATGTCATCTGCCAGAGAAATGACATTTAGAAGGAGACAGTGGAAATGTGATGCCAAATTTTGAAAGCAAAAATGATAGCAGTGTAAAAAATAATCCATAGATTTTTTTAATATCCAACAAATATTTTAAATGTTATGTAAAGCTACTTTAATTCTCAGTACAAAGAACACAGACTAGGTTACGTCAAATTGCACCAGGAAGTACAAGATCTACGGTAGATTCCAATCTGGAACTGCCATTGTAAAAGAATGCCAAATAATATATAGATCGAGGGCTGCGATGGAAATAGTCATGTTAGGAAAATAAATAAAGCATGATTTTCTGTGTTGTAAAGCTTAACAGATCGTGGTTTTCCTATGAACTGTTATTTATGTCGAAGTACTTGTCCCTAAGTGTACTTTCACGGCAGTTTTCACTGAAATATTACTGTAAATAGGTGCAGGGTAGTGATAAATGTGTTACAAGTGTAATTAACCGGATGTTCAAACATTTCCAACTCATAAAATCCATTCTCTCTACCATCATTTATACAACTCTGGCAATGTTCATAATTTGATGGTGAGTGAGTGAATATGGAGTTTAACGTCGCTGCGGGAATCTTTCATTCATTTGCGACGACATAATTTGATGGACAAGACATCGGACTAAACGATGATATTTCAAAGTATTTTATTATTTCTAATAAGACTATAATGACTTTGCTAGTGATTTTATTATTAATAATTTAACACTATATGATGATAAGGAAATTAAATGATTATATTATTACTTATAACACTATATGGTGGTATTGAACATTATTTTATTACTTCTAATAACATTATGATGGTATCGCAAGTTATTTTCTTATTACTTATAACACTATATGTCAGCATTGTAAATGATATTATTATTACTTCTAACTCCTACACCTGTACCAACATAGCAGAGTCTCCTGACATCTTCATTAAGAGCTACGCATCAAATATTTAACGATCTCTTCAATTTGTCAAGGTCTGCAAGTGATAAATACAGACAATGATAGACATGGCTAGTTTCCACAGTAGATATCCACAACCCTACTGTACATTAAAACTAATTAATTAAAATCTACAGTATAGATTTCCTGGCAAGCCGTCTCAAGCTAGGTTTTCTTTCCTTCGTAGACAGAACGATCTTACATGTATATAATTAATAATGTAACCTATACAGCGACTCAGTGTACTAGATGTCTGATACTGATATTAACTACATTTGTATTGTAGAAGTGAATCTTGACATCTGTAACTATCTTCTACTGGGAATAATATTTCTTGGAAATTGGTTTTGATGAAACATATTTGTTGCTAATGTGTCTTTTTATTTCTATGATAGTTGTACTGTAGGGCATTCTTTAAAATGTACAGAGAATTATTTTTAACTTTTACACTTACAGACACAATTTCAATCTAATTATTTCTATTGTAGAAGTGTTGATTCATGCTTAATACAAGTATACAAATATTGAAAGAAATATTGGAACTGAATTACATTCAGCGAAATATAATAAAATACTTAGATTTCACAAGAACGTCATAAAAATGTCTAGACATATTCATCCGAATTTCTTTGCAGTTGTTGAACTACATCCAACAAAGATCAGATATCTAACAGTATAATGTTGAATAATTTATCAAGTAAAAGTTTACATAATCTGGCAGAAATTTTCAAGTTTTTCATGCTAAAGTTTAGAAACATGTCAGTGGCAGAAAGAAATTAATGCCTGAGGCCGCGGCATCTATCAGAGAACTGACAGACACGTAGGAGCATGTCCACCAGGGAGGCCAGGGCATCTATCAGAGAACTGACAGACACGTAGGAGCATGTCCACCAGGGAGGCCACGGCATCTATCAGAGAACTGACAGACACGTAGGAGCATGTCGGCATCTATGAGAGAACTGACAGACACGTAGGAGCATGTCCACCAGGGAGGCCACGGCATCTATGAGAGAACTGACAGACACGTAGGAGCATGTCCACCAGGATTGTATCACTCGTACATGTATTAATGTACGACTACAGAACCCATTCTGATGACATGGATTCTACTTGCCAGATCACATGGAGAAATATAACACTTTGATTTTATTCAGCAGGGAGAAGGTTAAGGAAATACCCCCCAGTAGTAAACATGCATGATGCGTAATCATAAAGTTGTCCACATCACATTTGTAGAATGTGACGGCCACTGGTAACCATTATGATAGCTCGGAAACCATTATGATAGCTCGGAATAGAAATTTTAAAAAAGCTAAGATATAAATTTGTACAAGAGAAACCTCGCCCAAAGGACAATGTAAAAGTGACACAAGGCTGAAAGTAAAAAGTGTTAATGTTGGTTTATTATCTGGAAAGATGCTTAACCCTCTCTCTGCTGGAGTATGCACAGGCACTGCTTTTTTGGGCATCTCTGGTTGCCTTCAGCATGGAAAGGGTTAAATATGCTGCAACATGAAGTTTTTTCCACTTTCTCTTTAGTTCCTTTCAACTCTGAATTCGTTCAATAAATTACACATGCATTACATGTTTTGATATCTTAGAACAGGTACCAAATACCATGTACCAAATACCAAATACCAGATACCAGGTACCATATACCAGGTACCAAATACCAGGTACCAAATACCAGGTACCAAGTACCATATGTCAGGGTTAGAACTTGACTTTAAAACATACTCGCCCGAATAATGATATAAATAACAAAACATGAAATGTTTACTAGCCCGTAGGATACCTTTAACATTAGGAGAAATGGATGGGGCTGCCGGCGAGTGGGAACCTCTATCGCTGTATATTTTATTTAACATGCTTTGAACTTAGGCTGGTTATGATATAAACTGCTTTAAATATTTTGTGTGTATATCCGCTAGTTTCTGAACAGATAAGCGTAGATATAGCATATTTCATGAAATATATCAAACTAAACTTCAAATTGTTATTCTTACCTATAAATTGAGCATTTAACCCATGAAATAAACACAGTTCCTTATGGAAATAAAGTCCTCGGTAACACGCATGGCCGTCATTAGATAGTGTGTCAACATCCGCTAGCCAAATGTAGCATCATCAGTTGATGAACATCTGATTGGCTAACGCACACTTTAAAAATGTAAACAATCAGCTAAGCAGACAGCACTTCCCCTTGAGTACGGAACATTTCATTTTGTGTTACTTATGCATAGGAGTTTTACCCGAAGCATTTTCGTAGGGCTAGCGTTATAAGCCTGGCTGTCAACTTAGGATACTTGGCGACGTCACATCTCTATTTATATCGTGAGAAATCCTGAACAAAATGACCGTTTGGAAACTAATGATGTTAAAAAACTAATGATCGGATGATATACAATAGACCTCGCATATACATGCCTTGGATAAACTGGACACTCGCCTATAACGGGACTGAATCTGAAGTCCCGGTTCCGTTAAACGCTAATTACGGCATATGCGTAGAACAGACTTCGCAAACAACGGTCCCAATGAGTACGTTATATGCAAGGTCTACTGTATATAGGTAAATTTATGACACAATAATAAACTGTTTTATTATTATTATCATTATTAACCTGGAATACATTGGGGGTGAAATGTGCCTCCATAAAAAAATAGGTGGGGCGAAACATACTTCTCAAAAGGTATAGGTGTGATTGATATTGA
This sequence comes from Lepetodrilus galriftensis, assembly GCA_032361785.1. Classification (NCBI taxonomy): domain Eukaryota; kingdom Metazoa; phylum Mollusca; class Gastropoda; order Lepetellida; family Lepetodrilidae; genus Lepetodrilus; species Lepetodrilus galriftensis. The sequence goes on along the minus strand of JAUTBZ010161022.1, from coordinate 5,809 downwards.
CTTGCTGAAGGCAAAACGTCGCGCACCCAATTTAAGTATCAAAATGATATTTTATCAATAAATCGTCCCTATACCCGTTTTGTTTATGTTTGCACCAAATGTTCTTGTTGGCATATAAAACATGATGCATTTAGCTTTTTACCAATTTTAGCACGTGATGTCACCTTCAACAATTCAAAGTATATTACAAACACTGATTGTTTGGTACAACTAAAAATCATAATAACATTTTAAAATGATAATAATTAATACTAATAATGATAGTAATAAAAATAATAATATTTAAATATAAATAATAACTTCATTGGAATTAACCATGACCGTTACAACATTGCAGATTGCCACTGACTGTCAGGTTCTCCTGAAATGAATGTCCCCCTGATGCAGTGAACTCCTGAACTCTGACCTCTGACCTGCCAGCCTTTGGTTGCCGCGGATACGTCAGCCAGAATGGACCCCAACCACTGGAACTACAACCAGGTGTACGGCCGAATACCTCCGGCCAGTCTGACCACTGGTCACAGCACCATCAACAGACTGGACTTTCCTCTCCTTGACCAGGCTGCCCTGGGATCCGGTCAGTGACATTTACATTAACCCTCTCCCTGCCGGATTAGGCACATGTATGCACTGCGCTTTAGGGCATCTCTGGTTGCATCCACATTGACCATTTTGGCAGATCGTGTCCAGCAGTCGTGTGACATCCATTATATATGACTGTATAGCCTTAAAACTCTGATGTTCATCGATTGAGATAGGCACGTGGCAAACCATCAATGACGTATGATGTCAGCCATATACATGTTTGTCAATCTGAGGGTTAGGGACCAAACTAGCCACTCTCAAGGTTATTTGATTATCAATGAAATATGAACTGAGAAGTTAAAAGTAATTTATTATTTTTTTTTCTTTGTTTCAGGTCTGGGCCTCCCCCCGTCTCTGTCCCCACACCCCAACCTGACGACCCGCTCCCTGGGCCCAATGCCGGGCGTTGGGTACCCTGGACACCCCATGCACTCGGGAATGCCGCAGTTCATCGACCCCATGTCGGAGCTCCAAGGAGCCATCTCCCAGCCCACGTACAAACCCATGCATGTGTCCCAGAGCCCGTTCCCGTTCGACAGCACGGGCAGATCCTCCGTCGACCTCCCCGCCAACTTCTCCCCAGTTCGGCACACGTCCATGGCGCCGAGCTCAACGATTCACAGCAAACCGACTCTCTTCTCCCCGACGGAACTTCATTCAAAGGAGCTGCTGTTTTCTCCCCCGACGTCCCAGGCCTCTCTGGAGTCGGTGGCGGCCAAGGGCTGGGGTCTGTCCAACTTCCTACCGCCCCAAGCGAACCCCTTTGGGAGCATCGCCGAGCCGCTGCCGAGCGACTTCGGCACATCACTGTTGCTGTCGCAGTCCCAGCAGACTCCGCCCCCCGCTCACAGTACCAGCAGCAGAGTGAGCACCATACAGCGGAACCCGTACTCCGCCGAGATGCTGTGCGCCGAGAGCCCGCGACCCACCAAGACGACGGCGTCATCGCTGCACTCGCCCCGAGAGCAGTTGTTGTTCTCCAGCAGTTCTGGAAGTTTCGGACGGTCTTCGGACACAGTCCTGTCCTCAAAGTCGTCGTCTGTCCCGAGCCACGGGTACACGACGTCGCCACCGCAGATCGAGGACCTCTCCGCGCACGCTCAGAACCCGCACTTGTACAGCACGTACATCACCTCCTCCACGTACAACCCCATCTCGTCGGCGAACCCCGTGTACACCGCGTCACCCCTCGCAGACATGGACTACGACCCCGTGAGTCCCGCCACTCCGTTGTCGGCCACTCCGCAGCCCGCGGATCCTAATCCGTTCTCCACCGTGTCGCTCCAGGACCTGGCGGAACTGGGGACGGCGCAGGGATCCATCGCGGACAAGCGGAGCCACGGCGAGGCAACGCGACGAGAGGCGATGATGCAGCAGGAGCAGCTGCTACGCTCGTCCATGGAGAAGTCGAGCCGCTTGTCGAAGGACGTCGGCGGTCACGTGCAGGGTATTCCGTCGCACCACGTGACCATGCAGCACACGCCGCCGGGAGTCCACAACGGACAGAACGTGCAGGGCGTGTCCAGCCCCATGCAGCAGAGTCCCATCAGCGTGGGCAGTCCCCAGCTTCCCATGTCCGTGTCCAGTCCGCAGATCAGCATGTCCATGGGAAGTCCGCAGAGTCTCATGCCGAGCTCCACCGTGGTCCAGGCTCCCCCGCCGGTCCAAGCCATCCCCGACTCCACCACAAAACCAAAGAGAGGCAGGGGCGGGAGAGGCGGAGGCGGGCGGGCCAGGAAGAAGAAGGGAGACAACTCCCCCGGGTTCATGGGGAACCTCCAACAGCCGCCGATGTTCGGGGAGATGGCGCAACAACAACAACAGCAGCACCAGCAACAACCTCCCCAGCAGACAGCGTTTCTCAGCAACCAGGGATACATGCCTGATAGTCATCCTCAGGACGTGAACCAGACGTACATGCACGCAGACAGCTCCCCATCTCTTGCGCAGACCATGCGGCAGATGTCGGCTGGGCAGACGCCGGAATCGATGCAGAGGTCGCCGATGGAAGAACCATTTGTTCAGCAGCAGCAGCAACAGCAACAACAACAACAGTCCATGTCCAATCCCAGATTGCATTCGTTATCCGACGACCTCCTGAGTCGGCACTCTTCAATGTCGTCGTTAAACAGCGGTCACCAGGCCTCCCCGATGCCAGATGCCATGAACATAAACCACCAGCAGTCCGTGTTCTGCGATGGCATGGTCGGCGCCGGCGGTCAGCACACCTCGCCGCTGGCCAACAACCCGTCACCTCCCAACCAGATGATTCGGAACACGGACAGTTCCAGCATGACCAGCCACTCGGCGCTGTCCGACTCGTCTTCGCTCGATCAGCGGGGATCCATGCTGTCCGCAGTCCGAGAGACGGACGCCATCATGTCCGCGGACCAGTACGGAATCAACGGATTCGTGGACAACACGCCCTTCATGGACTCTCTGACGGAGAACCCGCCCGTCACCCAGGCGATGGAGTACCAGGGCCACATGATGTCCCCGGAGATGAACAACCCAGGGTCGTACCACGACCCCATCAACAACGGCATGCACATGGACCAATTTGGGGGCTCGTACGGGATATCCCAGGATCAGGCTCAGCTAACCGGGATGGAAATGGTCGGGGAAAGCGGCGGGTCCACCATCGACGAGATGACGTTCTCCAGTTTGTTCGGGTCGCCGCTGCCAGAGAAGGGGCGCCAGCGGACCAAGGCCGAGCAGAAGATGATGCCCATCGTCACCATCACTCCCAGCGTGGAGCAGGACGACGAGCTGTGTCACCTGTCCATGCCGCCGCAGTCCGTCAGCGAGCCCGTGTCTCAGAGCAAGGACGACGACCGGAGGAGGAAGGACGGCGGAAGCTCGTTCCAGGACTCGTTCCTCAACTACCTGATGGGGAAGAAGCAAGAAACCCTGGAGAGCCTCAGCACCGCCACCATACACAAGAAACCACAGCTGCCCAAGTACATCCCCGAGCCGAAGCGCCCGCGACCTCCGACCCCGCAGAAATCCGAGGAGTCCTCTGAGGGTTCCTACAAGGAGGACGTATCCTGGAGCGGATACTCGGAAAGCGATGACTCCGTGACTAAGACTGTTGACAACGTCAACGTCCGCTTCAGCGACGAGGACTACGACGACGACTCCCGAGAGCCGGTGGAGAGGAAATCTAAAGACTTGACCATCAGGATTTCATTGAAGAGGTCGCCACGAGGAGGAGGCGCAGCCTGCATTCGTGGGGGTCGGAAGCCAAAGCCCAAAGGTCAGCGTGTGGGCAAGGGTGGTAAAAGTAAGGGCAGCGGTGAGCTTGTGGAGGGAGTGGAGCCTGAGGTGGAGGAGGAACCCTTCATACCACAGCGAGAACGCATATCCAGGAGGGCCAAGGAAAAGGCAATGGCAAAGAAAAAGAGTGAGTGAATTTTTCAGTAATTTTTGTTAGTTATTTGTCAGATTCCGTGGTCGTCGGCTATGGGTGAAAAATTCCTTCTGCGACGTAAAGCATAGGTTAAATCAATCAAGTCAGATGTCATGATTTTATGTTTTTGTATTGAGGGACTGAATGCACTAAATTGTTCGCTATCATGACTGGTTAAAAAAAAAATAAAAAATTAATTGTCAGTACCAGATGGTGTTCGCAGGTTACTGCAAAACTAGGTGCTACGGGTGGTCCAGGTTTCCTTCTGTTGTATATGGGTGAAATATTCCCGCAGCGACGTTAAACTCCATATTCACTCACACTCCTGTGAAATATTGCCCCTGCGACATAATGCACTAATTCAAATTGAAAAATTCCTCCTACATTATAGTTTATACTGACAAGCCACAATACGAGCTAAATGGCTCTCAATCCTAACTAAAGAACAAATTTATGCCTGACTTACGATATGTGTAATATATTCACTATTCATCTAATACTTGTGTTTCTGTACCGAGTGCAGAGGTTTCCCAATCTGGTATTTCAGAGAAATCCGAATCAGAAAGCAGTTCCGATGACGAGAACATCCACAGCATCAACCGCAAGGACGACGACGAGAAGGACTACGATTCCGACAAGGACCCTGCGTGGACCCCGTTTGAAGTTGTACGTTTTACGACCAGTCACGTCGTTATTTACAAAATAGAACTGTCGCATACTGTACACAAGCATGTGGTTTGTTATCTTTAACGCATTTTAACCATGTACTATGTATTTGTGGTATAATTGTCACTTTTGATGCAGTATGATTGTCACTTTTGATGCAAGGTGTTAATTGTACAGCATAAAGACCAACAGTTTAATTAATTTATTATAGTTTTTATAAATTATTTAATAGATGTGTAGATTAAATCATGAGTACTTATGAAGAAGTTTCTATATATTTTTATAGCAATGAAAACTAACTTAAAATCTTACTAACCCGAATAGTAATACAAATAACAAATGTTATGAATTTCTACTAGACCTTAGAAAGGGCCCGGGATAGCCGGCTAGTGTTAATTGCTATCCCTGTTTTTATCATTTATTTAGATTTTATTTCTTAACGATCACTTTTCCAGAATAGTAACCAAATGTCTTTGTCTGTTGATGACATTTTGTTGACGCTGTTTCAGGACATAAGGCAGCCAACATACGATGACGCCATTGGAGAAAAGTCCAGGCGGAATAGAAGACTGTCAGCCCGGGGACGACCCATGTAAGCTAACCTTTCCCCTCAGTAAATAAACTTTGAGCTTAGTACCTACTTTGTTATAAATGAATTAAATAAATAATAAAATTAAGATTCAGCGCTATTGATGTTGCGGGTTTCCTCCTGCCCTAAACTGACAAGTCGTGATATTAAAAAAAAATACAATAATAAAAAAATATATAATTAATTATTAATTATTACTAATATTTTAGCACACCCTGAAGGATACATTTTGTACAATCAGTGGAAATTTCTTTTTTTAATAAAATTAGATGAAATTACAAATTCAGTTTATAATTATTTTGGATGTATTCTAATTATAGTCGGATACACTCCCGGAGCGGAACACTACAAAGGAGAAGTTCCGAATTCACTGCTGATCATTCTGAACAGGCTCCCTCTACCAAAGTGGCAAAGTTATCTCCCCTTGATGCAGGATCTGACGTGAAAAACAGCGAACTCTGCGTAAAGGCAGATGGCGAGAAATTTGCTGTATGTACTTTTATGATGCTACCTTACATTGTTTGTAAAGATGGATCTGTCATTTGTTATCTTTTACTTGT
>JAUTBZ010161011.1:0-10972 GCA_032361785.1 Lepetodrilus galriftensis | reverse complement strand
AAAAAATCACTGTGTTCGAATAATTAGAAAATTACGATCTTTAAAAAATGGTAATTTTCGAAAATTTAGAATCGGAATTTTTTTATTTTCGTCAACTAATTTAGGTGTACGAACTATTAGAGCGTACGAATAATTAGAGTGATTACGGTATATGAATATTCAATATTATAATTTTAAAAAAATAAGACAGCTTGTAATGCTCAGACCTTTGTTTCATGACAAGATCTTACCAGTGGTCTGCGTGTAGGATCTTACCAGTAGTCTGCATGTAACTCGAAGCTTATGTCACATCCTGTAATCATAAAATGTACTTCTTGATTTGCGGACTGAATACAGTACAACCGTTTTGTGAACCTCCATTTCACATATTTACCAACTAATACATTTATTAAGATGGTTAGCACATGTTGATATGTAAAAGACAACAGTATCTCTATTGCTACGTATCATGTTCAGGTCCCAATGTCTGACTGCTGGGACCAGATCATGGTGGGGATGAAGATTGAGGCTAGGAACAGCGACAATGACATCGTCCGCGACGTGTACTGGATTGCCACTGTCATCAAGATAGCAGGTACGTAATGACGACATGTCATCAGCCAGATGCAAGATTATCCAAGAGCTCAAAAATAATTTGTCGAAAGTTCAATTAACCCTCTCCATGCTGCATGAAAATGGGAGATGGCCTAAAGAGCTGTGCTTGTGCCTAATCCGACAGAGAGGGGGTTAACATTGTAAGGAGCAGAGTGCCAGTCCTGCAGTAGATTTAGGAAAATTATGTTTTTATGTCCATACAATATTAACTTGCGATTTCTCACCGCTTTACAGGGTACAAGGCCTTGATGCGGTACGAAGGTTTCAGCGGCGACTCATCCCGGGATTTCTGGTTGAATCTGTGTACTCAGGACGTTCACCCTGTGGGGTGGTGTGCCACCGTCGGCAAACCCTTAGTCCCCCCTAAATGTAAGTTCTGTCTTTATCTTCGTAAGTGTAAAGTTTTGTCTTGTTCTTGCAACATTCTGTTTCTTTAATATGCAAGTTCTGTCCATCCGTCTGACCATGTAGTTCCTGTTGTCTGCCCATGTAGTTACTGTTGTCTGACCATGTAGTTACTGTTGTCTGCCCATGTAGTTACTGTTTTGTGTGTTTTATCTTTCAGCAATCCAACAGAAATCCTTGGACTGGAAAGACTTCTTAGTGAAACGATTGACAGGAGCTAGAACAATACCAAACAACTTCTACAACAAGGTCAGTTAGTCTTCATGACAGCATTCCGTCATTGAATATCCAATCAGAGTCAGAAATACTTGTAATCTACTGTAGCGTTGAATACGAGTGTCGTCGCAAATGGGTGAAAGATTCCCGCAGCGACGTTAAACTCCATATTCACTCACTTGCATATGAGTGAGATATTCCTGCAGCGACGTAAGCATTAAATCAATCGATCAAGCACGGACTAGGTGTAATATTAATTCTATAAAAATATCCCCTGAGAATACTGGCAGCCTAAGTGCTGTGGTTTCTATAGTGGAGGCACAGTGGTAGTGTGTTGGATTACTGTCGACTCAAAAAGGCCGAAGTTTGAACCCTACCCAGGGACACTCCTACCATCAAAATAGGTTGCACTGTCCATGCTGTCATAGTGAAAATATCATACTTGGTTCTTAAATACCAGCCGGTGCTTGCAGGTTTACTGAAATGCTATGGCCATGATATGTGGTAAATAATTATGAAAATGACGCTGGTCTGCTAGTCAGGGTAATGAAAACCTCATGGTTTGTGTGGTCACAGGTGCTGGAGAGTATGGAGAACCACAAGTTTCACCGCGGAGTCTTGGTGGAGGTCGTAGACAAGATGTGTGTGTCTGCCATGAGGGTTGCCGTCGTCGACGAGGTCATTGGAGGTCGTCTGAGGCTGGTCTATGTGGACAAACGGGTACAGAATTTTAAAAATAATAAAAATACCCTTTTTTATGTTACTTTTATATATTTGTATATGTTTCTGCAGATATTGATATTTGTATTATAGATTCTCCGACTACATGTAGCATGAATATATTTTGTTAATGCATTAAATTTAATAATTATTTGAAAAATAAATAAAGTTCAATATAGACTATAAAAAAAAAAAGTTTAACTATATTTTTAATTCACTGGTTTGTGTTTGCAGGATGACAATGATGACTTTTGGTGTGACATGAAGTCACCACTGATTCACTACGTCGGCTGGTCACAACGCACTGGGCACAAACTGCATGCATCTAATGGTTAGTGCCGTCTCCAATGTGTGCAGTGTAGAATTTTACGTTGAACAATACCATTGTTTCCATTCATTTAAATTTGAAGAATTGGTGATTTTGAAAATTGTGGGTGGAATATTCCGACTGCGACATAAAATATTTCTTATGATGACACCTCACTAGTCATAACTTGTCCAATGTTGTTTCCTTGATATGGGTGAAATATTCCCACATTTTATTTCTGGAGAAACCTTTACAAGATAATCATTATAATCTCCTTTCCTAATTTATAGAATGTACCGTTACCAACTGATCTTTTAAAACTGATTGTTTCCAGAGTACATGACTAAGTGTTTGACGAAGATCACAATGCAGAAGTACGACCCTGATGATGCCTCTCCCGATATGTTCACAAAGGTAGGTAACTCTTTGAACCCCAGGAGGCCTTTCCTTTGAGAAAGTACACTACTAGCACAGACATGAAAGTGTTCTGAAAAGTCCTGAAAGGAACGCTTCGCACAGTTTTCTCTCTAGCGAGTACAGCCCGCACGGTGTGCCAGAATTGTGTAACACGTTCCTTTGACAAAAGTGTCTGTCCAGAGTCTGTCCGGAGTACTCCGGACAGTGTAATGTAATGAAAGGAACGTCTCCCAGTCATGTAACCAAGGGGAGGTAATTCCAATATTGATAATTTACTGTTTTCTCAAGCACTTCACAAGTCTAATCCAGGCATGGACATTTTCCGCGGATACACAAAAATCTGCCGATTTATTTATCCAGGAGTTCATTTATTTGCCCATTTTCCATTGAAATTACACTTATCTGTTGCCATGTCTGCTATTGGTATAGATACTTATTCAATTCACTGTACCAGTTTGGAAACTTGTCTTGTTTGTATTTCAGATGAGCGAACCAATTCATGGATTAAAGTTTCAGATTGGAATGAAACTCGAGGCAATCGATCCACTGAATCTTTCCACAATCTGTGTTGCCACGGTTATGAAGGTACACAAATAATAATAATAATATAGTAATGATAATAATAACATAGTAATACATAGTAATAGAAAAAAAATCAAGAGCAGTTGGGTCATTTGAAGACAGAATTATTAGTGGTCTACGATATATTTCATTATTAAATTATTCACAGCCTATCCACAAGTCTGTAGCCATTTTGTTTTTTTCTTCAGGTGCTAAGAAACCACTATCTGATGATTGGCATCGATGGCTCTGTCGCCCAGACTGGTTCCGACTGGTTTTGCTACCACGCGTCATCGCCCTGTATTTTCCCTGTCGGCTTCTGCGAGATCAACGGACTTGTGCTGACTCCTCCTAGAGGTCAGCAATTGTCTCCCTTTGAAAGGAATTCTTAAGCGATAATAGTCCTTGTCAAAGAGACTGCATATGAATCTTGAAAGCAGTTCTAAATTCCAATTTTCATAAAAACAGTGGAGGCAATTTTGTCTAGATTTAACCCTCTCCCTGCTATAGGCACTGCCACACCTCTATATGGTATCTCTGGTTGCCTCCAGCATGTACCTGTACCTACTGTGTCATTGTATCGTGACTGTCATTGCAGGACATCGCGGGCCATTCAAGTGGTACGACTACCTGCGACAGACTAAATCTATCGCCGCCCCAGTGAAACTGTTCGACAAGGTGAGTCCTGAGTTTGAATCTCTTTTTCGAGGACCTGGTATTTTTCTATGTACAGTGGTAATCCTTGGTTTGTCAGTATCAGCCATGGCTACTTTGTCTTATTGTAAATACATGTTGTGTATTCTCCCACCATAACATACCAGTGCAATATGACTGAAATACTATAGAAAGAAATGGCTTACAATGTATCTAATGTTAAGATTGTCGTACACCAAATAGAAATCTTTATCAATTGAGGTAAATAAATTGCACGTGGTGCTCGTAGTATATCTGTGTCTGTCTGATTGTAGGAAATCCCCAAACATGGATTCAAGCCTGGTATGAAGGTGGAGGCTGTGGACCTTATGGAACCCAGGTATGTGGTAGTCCGTCCGTCGTCTCTTATCTCCACAGTATCACCCGTTCATTCAACACAAGCAGCTTGGATTGTGTACTCCCAAGAGAGTTGAGAAGGAATTGAGTGCACACAGATACGTTAACCTGGGTAATAATCAGTGTTCGAAATAGAGCCTGTTCGCATACCTGCGACAGGTTATTTTCAGTGAGGACTGGTGAAGTTTTAGCCTTGCACGTGCATATTTTATGGTGTTTTTTTTAGTTGCCAGTCCTCATGTCTGGCAGTGAAATTGCTGGAGTTTTATACATTATTAGTAATAATGTAGTGCCATGAGCATGTGTACTACATTGAATAGGTGCATTATAAATACAGTAGACCTCCGATAAACTGGACACTTGCATATAACAGACTGAATCTGAAGTCCCAGGTCCCTTCTAATGCTAATTGCAGCATATGCGTATAATGGACTTCGCATATAACGGACAGAAATAGCCGGTTCCAATGAGTGTTATATGCGAGGTCTACTGTATGCATTATTATTATTATGACGGCAATATCTATTGTGTATTCCTTTTCTATTTCAAATATTTTTAGAGGAGATAGCATTGTTGAATGGAATGTCGGACTAACTGTGTTTTCTGGGCTGTAGATTGATTTGCGTGGGCACAGTGACGAAGGTGGTGGGGCGGCTGATGAAGATCCACTTCGACGGGTGGGAGAACGAGTACGACCAGTGGGTGGACGCCCGGTCACCTGACCTGTACCCAGTGGGGTGGAGCGAGATCATGAACTACCCCCTGGAGGGACCCAGAATCAAAGGTCAGTGGCCATTTTGGAATACTCTGTTAACCTGTCCTCTTTCCTTTCTCTCTGTTGGTGTGTGCATGCTTGTGGCTATTTTCTTAGTAAGTGAGCCGATTCATTTGTTCAAGGGTCGGTTTAATGCACTGCAATAACCCCAACATGCAAAATGATTTTTATTTTATCTCAGGACAGCGATCATGAGTTGTGCAAGAAGGTCATTGTTTTCCTTTATGTTTCAGCTGAACAAGTTCTTCCACCATCACCTCCCATCAGCTCCAGAAAGAAGAAAAGTAAAACGCAGATCTACAAAGGACCTCGAAAGAGTATGTGTTACAAGACAGTGTACATTCTTACAAATACCACAATGAATATTGTCCGATTCCAGCATGTTTATTTTTTTTTAAATTTTGTTTTTAGTAGTGCCACATGTTATGTGTTTCTCTTCAGAGCATAAAATATCCATTGTTTTGTAAAGCCATGTATTTCATGTCTCTCTTCAGAGCGGAAATCCAAACCGCTAGGAAAGCCACTGCCGCCGACATTCAAGTTCCTGTCGTCCTTCTGTGACAACAACTCCACGATCTGCCCCCCTCATGTCCAGCTGCCACCCGAGGCCGTCGCCGCCAACCTGCCACCGCTTCTAGACCCCTCCCAGTTCTCTAGACCCATCACAGGTAATACTCTCTCCCCCTACTTTAAGCCCTTCCCAGTTTACCAAGCTGGGGGTGGGATGTAGCGCAGTGGTTGAATATTGGACTTTGAAGCTAAAGTTTCCCGGTTCAAATTCCGCCCATGGGGCCTGGCATCAATGTTTGTGAAAGTGACCTTTCTGACGCGATATTGATAGGATGCACTGTCTGTAGAGTGACAATACAGTTATCATCCTTAGTCTTGTCAGTACCAGCCAATGCTCACAGGTTTACTGCAACATTCAGCGCTATGGATGTTGCGGGTTTCCTCATGACATAAACTGACAAGTTGTGATATTAGTGAAAGATTCTAGAAAGTGACTCTAAACCCCTCAAAAAAATGTTTACAAAGCCTGTAGTTAACTTCTTGTGTAGCCAGTATATCATCATGTCACTAGTCCTGTATGGTCTCGAGTAATACAATAAATGCTCACAACAAATGAATCGTAATGTATTGGTGACAGATTCCTGCTGTTGTGTAAAACAGCAACTGACTCATACACGAAATGACATTGGTTTCAACTCGCTTGTTCAACTTGACATTGGTTTCAACTCGCTCGTACAAGAAATGACATTGGTTTCAACTCGCTTGTACAACTTGACATTGGTTTCAACTCGCTCGTACAAGAAATGACATTGGTTTCAACTCACTTGTTCAACATGACATTGGTTTCAACTCGCTCGTACAAGAAATGACATTGGTTTCAATTCCGTTTCAGTGAAGACTGAAGACACTGACGCCCGCCAACTGACGTCTGGAGATGTCCCGCCTCCCATCCTCAGTCCTAGCGGTCCAGCCAATCAGCAACCACCATCCAGTCAAATGACCGTCATGCCCACTCTCACACAGGACCCAGGGGAAGACAACTCCAGCAGGAGCGAGGAAGTTCCTGTTGACTCCAGTCAATCGGTGGCCATGGAAACCTCAGGTTAGAGGAGTTATTAGTGTGTAGTGAGAGAGGATATCATATTATTGTGTAGCAATTTGGATTGGATTTTGATGCGATTATTTAAGGACTGGCGAAAATCACAGATATCTTGGAATTTTCATATGGTTTTCCCCGAATGTAAAAGAACATATATTGTTAGCTTATTGTTGAATAGAAATATTGTCCAAATTTGCATATGATGTATTTTAATGGAAATGTTCGTATTAATTTCTCACAAATGATGAATATTTTGAAATTATTTATATCGTATCCACAGAATCAAGACAGATTATCATACCCTCATAAAAAAAGAAAAAATTTAATGATATTTTGATGGTGAACCTATACAATGTCAACTTAACTGCATACTTTAATTCTGTTGTGTTTATTTTCTAGGCGATTGATGACCGATTCGTAAGATTGGACCATCTCACCTGTGTTCCGAGCCAGGCAGAACAGAACACAAACATCTACACGCGTCGCAGCGTGCAAGGGAGACAACTCTGTGCACGACCCATCTCGTACGCTGCAGTGACCGTGTGACAATTGCTGTTGAACATTCGAGACATTATATGCAAGGTTGGGTGAGGGAATGCTGACTTAGCACCAGTTAGTTGGGGAAGACTGTATATGCAAGAGAGGATAATACGCATAGCTATTCCACACCAAACTGGGCTGGTTTTATTTCTGTACTTTGTGTTTTTTGAAAATGTTTTGTGAACTTTCAAAAGTGTTGAAAACCTTTATACAGTTGGTGCCAGTTGTGTTCTTGTTTATATTTATAACCCTGACGTCTGTGATTTCGAATGTCGAGATGAGATTCGGCAGAAGCCGCCAGGGAAACGGATGTGAGAAAACTGCCACCTGGTCGTCATGCCTCTCAATGTTTTGATTGAACACGAGATGTCCTTCGGTCTTTGTGTGTCCAACATTTTGACTGAACATACAGACGATGTTTCAACGGTTCCGGTGATCATTAGTTAACATATTGGCCAGATTCATGTCATAATCATCATCGGGGGGTTTGAATCCAATCCAGGGGTTGATGGAAGTTGCTATCAACAATGAAGACACATTTCTGTTCGGCATTTTTGAAGAGTCCACTGTAGTCGCAGTCATCTATGTAGTGAGAGGTTCGTACTTGTGACATCTGACGCCATCAAGAGGCAATGTCGCACCAGATGCCGTCATCAGATGTCCAACTGTCGCAGACTGGGTGTAGTTGAATGTTTAAATCTGTTTGTAAATAACTGGAAACTCTTGCTCCACCCCATGGATGCAGATATTCCTGTACTAAATTTTGTGGAAAGACTTAATGGGAACCTTGATGTTCGTTTTTTTTTAGTTCTGACATTCAATGTCCAGTTTTTCCTTTCCTCAGATCTGTCTCATTGGTAAACGAACATTAAAATGTTTTGAGATATCATATAAATTTGAATGTTTGTGACATCTGGTGAATTTACGACTCGTCGTCTGATGTTTTGAGAACATGTACATCATCCGCAATGTTATGAACTTCTATCGATGCCAAAATGTTTTGATCCAGAGTGTTACTTCTCAGGGTGTTGAGCAGGGTGGCAGTGACGTGGACAGAACTTTGAAGTGTACGATACAAAGCAAACCAGTCCATAATATGAATAATGATTTATTCTCTTTAGTGCTATGAATTGAGAAGTAAAACGTTGACATCATGGCATGTTTTCATGCATCCTCGAAAACTCAGGCCAGATTATAAAGGCATGCGTTTTCGAGGATGGTTTTCATGAAGCTCTCCCTGCTGGATTAAGCACAGCCACGGCTCTTTAGGGCACCCCTGGTTGCCTCCAGCATGGTGAGAGTTAAAAAGTACCTAGTTAACCCTTTGTATCTTGTATCAAATACATCACAACTTCCAAACTCAACTCATTATTAAACGCACAAGCTCTGGCCAACAGGAGTCAAATTTCATGCATGTTTTGGGGCTGGAAGGATCCTGTTCCACAGAACGATTGCATCGCTGCGAGTCATAACTCCTAAAAATGTGTATGGCAAGTTACAACTTGTGTATCTCTGTGATCGTTCCATGGAACGGGAACCGGATAATATATATTTTCAGTGTTGAATGTCAGAAGAATCCAAAGAGCACAGATTTATACATGATATACGACGATGATATGGATATACATATATACAGAGATGATATATGAAGAGTTATTTGTTGTATTGGTTGTGGCCTAACCATATCCTGTGTGTACATTGCGTCAATATCGCCTTGTTACGACGCGTAATGTGACATCCAGCTTCGGAATCTGTTATGTGTTGCCTTAGTTTATCACGAGAGAAGTCGGGGAATGTAAATTGTCAAAACCTGGCATATTACTAGGGTTACAGATGGGGTCAAATCATTGGAATATTTTTGTGTATCAGCAGCCTAGATATCTAAAGGATGAATAAAGAATTATTTTTGTTTTGGTGACAAGAAAAAAATCCACAATTTTTGTTGTATTCTTATCATAGCAATAATTACTAAAATTTATAGTCACAAAGAAAAAATGAAATAGCATTTGAGGGCAGATAAAAGCATATGAGCATAAGACAGATAACATGATGAGCGAAATTATTAAAACTATGTCAAAGTGAAATTATTCAGTGTCGTAATAATAATAATAATAAGTATGTTTCCAGCGACATTAAACTCCATATTCACTCCCTCACCAGTCCCACTTTGGTGATGTGTTTTTTGCGATAAGCTTGTAGGGTGGGACATGTCGCCTGGTAAGGAACATATATAATTAGTTGGTTTGAGAATATTTATCAAGACTTGCATGTATAGGGCAATTACACTACAGAGAAGTGGTGCGAGGAGCTTGTAAATATTGTTTTTGCACCGACTTTGTTGTCATGTTCATTTTAAATGCATACAATCACTAATGAACAATTATTACCTAAAAACCCTGTCTACCCAGGAACTTATTCTACCATCTACTTATTATTGTTTCACTTTCTAGACATGTTATTTACGGTCACATCAATGTGAAATGTTCTTGACGTGACAATTTTTCTGCTTTGTAGTAATGATGCACTGCTTTTTTCATTGTAATCAATATAATGCATCCAATTATGTGACGTAGAATCAAGCCAACATACCATTGAATCAACATATATTTTATAATAGAATGTGGGTTTTTTCTATAGTTGAAGGTATTGTACACTGTTGAATTGAACCAATTATGCATTTAGTAGAAATATAGCCTGTTCCATAGAATGATCGTAGCGTTACGAAGGTTGTGAACATATCTACATCACTTGTAGTACGACTGTTTTGTGAAACTGGCAAGATCATAATTCTAGATCACTTGTACATTGAAATCCAAACTATTGAAGTTTGATGGAAAGAGTTTGGGATTGTACTAAAGTTATAAAATGTATTCCAAATTAATGTACTTTGCTTTCATAACTAAAATTCAGTAAAAACAACATTGGTGATTGTATGCATTTAACACAACTTAATTCACAGAACATCTTTTTCAACATGCATGTTTTCATGTTGGGCTTTCAAACAGATGTTTTTCATGTCTGATGTCCCAAGAGACTTGCTAGAGACGTGACCCTACATAGTTCAGTTAGCTAAACGTCATGGTAATGGACCCCTCTTACTATCGGACATTTAATTCTGGCCATACCTGATCAGAATAAAATGTCCCGAGGATAAAGGTGGCAATTACCACATTTAGCTAATTGAGCTAGAACCTATGAAATTAAAATTAGAAATAATCAGTGAGAGTTATCTGCCCAACTCGAAGCAATCCCACTTTTGGAAAGTTAATTTGGCAGATGTTTCGAATGTTTTTGAAAACATGTTCTTTTTGTTTGTATTGCCCTAGAACAGGGAAAGCATTTCATTTCATGGCATTGTATAGACATACATGTACCTAACTTGTTTTGTGTTTTGACTGTTCTGCAATTTTGTCATAAATTGTAACATTAAAGCTCATTTCTGTATTAAATACTTTCCTGTCATCATCAGCCATTCATTGTCATATGATATCTTCAGACATTCCTGGATGGATTAATCCAAAGAACAGGGATAGTCACAACACGAGATAAGCCAGAGATTAACCGGTCAAACATCTAAATGCGCTACACAGCGGACGATTTAATAATGTATATATCACCAAATCCACGCTACAGCCTGCTGTACATTATTACCCCGGTCAATGGATCTGTGTGCACCCAATTCATTTGCAATTCATTCTCATTTTAAGAATTGACCGTCATTTTATGGTTGTTCACTGAAGTATGAACGATTTGAAAGTGCTGGTTAAACTCGTGTGAA
>JAUTBZ010161000.1:0-10973 GCA_032361785.1 Lepetodrilus galriftensis | reverse complement strand
TTCCATGTTGTGATGAAGTAGTCTGAGTCAGCAGCGGAAAGTCCTACTTGCGAGAATATTGCAAGGCTAACTAATAGCAATATTAATCTTGCATAGACATAGTTTCTTGAACTATTATTTGTTTGAGTAGATGTAGTTGACATGTTTGGAATCCTTGGGGTTAAAGTAATCCTTGATCTTATTACGAGATTTGTTTAGAATGGTTACGTGATTTTTGTTTTTTTTTGCAAATTGTGGAATAATGGAATAATCGAATGATATAATGGCTTCGCTAAATTTGGTTTTTTGTGGAACGTAGGGGCGAACCTATGTGTTCGCCCAATGTTGATCGTTCGCCCAATGTTGATCGTTCACCCAATGTTGGTTGTTCGTCTATTGTTGTTCGTTCGTCCTATATTGATCGTTCACCCAATGTGGCATTTGTATTTGGGCAGACACGTATGTCTGCCCCTACGTTTTTCAATAATGCATCTGCCTTGAAATAATCCATTAATCTTTTTACACCATTTTACCAGTAAATACCTACCTTTATAAAAAAATTTCATCAATGAAACGTTTTCTACTACTTATAGCCATTACAATTTTTTCTAGTTCGGTATCAGCTAAGAACCTAGTAGCATACTTTGACTACAAAGCTTTTTACTCACCTCAAGATGGTAATTTGATCGAGACATATCTCAACTTTGAAGGTACTTCTGTAGATTATGTAATAGATAGTGAAGGATTCTCTCAGGCTCAAATAGAACTTACTATCATCGTCAAAAGAAATGATAATGATATTGTAGATTTTGCAAAAAAGAATGTAAGCAGTCCCAAAATAATGGGTAACAATTATGTAAACTTCCTAGATCAAACAAGGTTTGCCCTAGCCAATGGAGACTATATTATTGATGTAAGTATCATTGATCTTAACTCAAGTGCCAAAGAACCATATACTTTTAGCAAAAAGATTAGTTGTTATAGCTCCACAAAAAAGATTTTCTACTCTGATATAGAACTCTTATCAGGATATAGAAAAGCTAGTGAAGATTCAAAACTTGCCAAATCCGGTTATGATCTTCTCCCCTACTTCTCAAACTATTATTCTTCTAATTTTTCTGAATTAGTATTTTACTTTGAAGTATACAACAGTAATGTCAAATTGGGTGATGGAACTCCTTTGCTGCTCCACTACTATATTGAAGACCCATCCAACAAGTCTGTAGTAGCCAATATAAGTAAAATATCCAAAGTGACTGCGGCTGAGGTAATTCCAAAACTCAGCTCATTTGACATTAGCAAACTCTATACCGGAACATATAATATAGTAGTAGAGATAATAGACTCCAATAATAAAGTTTTATCCAAAACAAAACAAAAAATAATAAGACAGAACACCAATCTAGATATAACCTACAATGAAGAGGACATCAACAACACATTCGTTGGAGATATATCAAGTAGAGAAACGATCAACGCTTACATCAACAGTCTGAGACCTATCGCTGGGCACTCAGAACTAGCTATTCTACACCAAATGGAAGATCTTGATATACTCAGGTTAAAATCATTCTTTTATAGCTTTTGGAAGTCCAGAAATGCTGATAATCCTAAATCTGAATGGGAAAAATACAATGCATTAGTTAAATATACTAATGATAGATACGGTACTACAGTAAAAGATGGCTACGAAACTGATATGGGTAGGATCTACTTAAAATATGGCAAGCCATCAGTTATTGCAAAGGAGCATTATGGTGAAGTAACATGGCCCTATGAAATATGGCATTATAGGGAAACCGATTATAGATTTGTATTCTACTCACCTCAGGTAGTATCCAGTGAGTATGAACTATTGCACAGCAATGTGAAGGGTGAAATAACAACCAACAACTGGCCTCTATATATCACTAGAGATACTAGGACTAGCTCTGGATCAGTAGATGATGTTGATAGATTTGATAATTCGTGACCAGCTAATAGTGATAGTGACTATGTTAGTAGGTTGTTGGAACTGTATAATAATCCTAGGTGAGGGTTGTGGAATGTTTTAATGATCTAATGGCTTCGCATAGATTGAGATTTGTGTTTTATAGCATGCCATACTTCGACTCCGCTCAGCATGACAATCGACGAGCCTGTCCTGAGCTTGCCGAAGGGCTCAGTGTGACAATTGATGGGCATGTCCTAAGCTTCGTGCTAGGCTCAGCTTGACGACTATGAGTGAAAGTATCAAACTTGTACTACATAAGTCTTATTATCTTGAGTCAGTTATTCTTTACGCAAAGCCATCCCTCCTTGCACCAATGACTTAATTAACTTACCTTAGCCGCATGGAATCATCCAAATACATATCTAAAGCTGTAGATCAATTCGCCTCTCTGCCAGGTATAGGTAGAAAGACAGCTCTGAGATTGGTATTACACATTTTGAAAAAAAACCAACAAGAGGTAATGGATTTTTCAAAAGCATTCATAGAACTAAGTGAGAATATCAAGTACTGCAAGCAATGTAACAACCTCTCGGATGAAGAGCTATGCAGTATCTGTAATAATCCAAAAAGAGACTCCACTACCCTATGTATTGTTGAGGACATAAGAGATGTAATGGCAATAGAATCCACACAACAATACAGAGGATTGTATCATGTATTGGGAGGAATAATATCACCAATGGATGGTATAGGCCCCCAAGACTTGAACATAAGTTCGCTTAAAACTAGGATAGAGAATAGTGAAATAAGCGAAGTTATATTTGCCTTAAGCGCTACTATGGAGGGAGATACAACCAACTTTTACCTATTCAGAAAAATAAAGGACTATAATCTAAATGTAAGTAATATTGCAAGAGGTGTAGGCGTAGGAACTGATCTCGAATATGCTGATGAAATAACTCTGGGTAGGTCTATATTGAACAGAACACCCTTCGAATCAAGTATGCAATGAGTAAGAAATTATCTGTAATAATAGTCAATTACAATGTGGTATTCTTCCTGGAACAGTGCTTGCATTCGGTAATGAATGCTTGCCGTGACCTCAGTATAGAAATATGGGTGGTGGATAATGACTCCAAAGATGATTCTGTAGAAATGGTCAAGGAAAAATTTCCATCTATCAATCTTATTGCAAACCAGGAAAACTTAGGTTTTTCTAAAGCCAATAACCAAGCTATTCATAGATCAGACTCTCAATATGTATTGCTACTCAACCCAGATACAGTCGTTGAAGAGAATACATTTGAAAAGATAATAAACTTCATGGATTCTCATCCAAATACTGGAGGATTAGGAGTGAAAATGATTGATGGAAAAGGAGATTTTTTACCAGAATCAAAACGAGGATTACCAACTCCAATGGTAGCATTGTATAAAATAACTGGTCTAGCAAAGCTTTTTCCTAACTCAAGAAAATTTGGCAAATACCACTTGGGCTACTTGGATAAGGATAAGAATCACAAAATAGAGATCCTCTCAGGGGCATTTATGATGCTGAGAAAGTCTGTATTGGATGAAATTGGACTATTGGATGAAGACTTCTTTATGTATGGAGAAGATATTGACCTTTCATACAGGATCATAAAAGCTGGATATGACAATCATTACTATTCCGAAACCAGCATCATACACTATAAAGGAGAAAGCACAAAGAAAAGCAGCGTAAACTATGTCTTTGTCTTTTATCGAGCAATGGTAATATTTGCAAAAAAACACTTTAGTAATAGCAATGCTTCTATGTTTTCTAAAATAATAAATATTGCTATCTGGTTGCGGGCTTCCATTGCCATAGCCAGCAGATTTGTAAAATCAACTATTATCCCATTTATAGATATTTCTCTACTGTTTTTTAGCTTAGTGGCTATAAAGAAAATATATGAAAGCTATAGCGGGATAAATTATACTGAGACTAATACATACTTGTACTTCATCTCCTTCAGTTTTATATGGGTTATTTCAATGTTTTTCACAGGATCTTATGATAAAGCATATAAACTAGTGAAGAACTATAAGGGGCTGGCATATGGATCCATACTGATATTGATCGTATACTCATTGCTCCCCGAGGACTTGAGATTTTCAAGAGCCATCATTCTCATTGGGCTTGCTGTGTCTTTCATTATCATTACGCTTTCAAGGCTTATACTAGGTCTTTTCTCTGCTGATTTCAGAATAGGAAAAGACAAGGAAAAAAATCTAATTATTGGCAGTAAAGAAGAGATCTCTCGGGTAAGCAAGATGATGCTTGAAGCTGGTATTTCCAAATCCAATATAAGGCCCTATGACATAGATAGCAACCCTAACATAAACAATACTCTCTCGGACTATATAAGCTTCAACAATATCAGCGAGGTTATATTTTGCGCCAAAGACATAAGCTCTGAGGACATAATCAAACAGATGTCCTCTATAAAAATATCAACGGTAAATTACAAAATAGCTCCTCCAGAAAGCCTATTCATCATTGGGAGTAATTCATCAAATAACAGTGGTGATTTTTTAACCCTCAATATCAATGAAATAAGCAAGCCTAGAAACAGAAAAAACAAAAGACTATTTGATATACTCTCTTCACTAATACTTATACTATTGAGTCCTGTAATGATATGGTTTGTAAAAAGAAAAGGGGAATATTTTAAAAACGCAATAAGCGTATTTCTAGCAAAGAAAACATGGATCTCCTATGACAGAAAAAGTGACAAGTATGTCACATTACCAAAAATAAAGGAAGGGATATTTACACCAAACACTAACACTTCGGTCAAAAAGGATGATCTCTCATACATTGAAAAGTCAAACATACTTTATGCGAAGGATTATCTTGTATCTAACGACATAGGCATATTATTGAAAAAGTGGACTAAGATGTAGGTCTTTTACAAATTCTTTGAAACAAGCTATTAATCAATGATTCAGCGCTAGTTTATTGATTAGAAAACAATTTTGTTATCTCTAAGATATAGAGTAAATTTGTACAGAAATCAAAGATACAATAATGGCTGAAATTGAACTAATTCTTCCAAAAATGGGAGAGAGTGTTGCAGAAGCAACTATCACCACATGGTTGAAAAAACCAGGAGAAACTGTAGAGGAAGATGAATCTGTATTGGAGATCGCTACAGACAAGGTAGACAGTGAAGTACCTTCGCCAAAATCAGGTACAATATCAAAAGTATTATTCGAAGAAGGAGATGTAGTACAAGTAGGTGAAGTAATAGCATTGATAGAGACTGAAGGAGGTGTAGATGCTAGCACAAGTCCGGCTACTGAATCTGTTCAGAGCAAAAGCCCAAGCATAAAAGAAAGCAATATGCCTATTGTAGCTGCTTCAAGTAATGGTGCAGGTAATGTGAAAATAAGTAAGAATGGAACTTCTGGAAAATTCTACTCACCTCTGGTTAGAAAAATAGCTAGTGAAGAGAATATCAGTATGGATGAGCTTGAAAGCATATCTGGAACTGGAGCCAATGGAAGAGTAAGCAAGAAAGATATATTAGCTCACATATCATCTAGAGGTGCTGTATCAGCTGCCAGCACAGCAGCTGCGAAAACTAGCTCTCCAGCTAGCGCTAATACTATTTCCAAAAAAGTAGAGAGTAAAACTACTAGCCCAATGGTTGTATCTGCTGGTGATGAGATAATCGAAATGGATCGTATGAGGAAGCTAATAGCAGATCATATGGTAATGTCCAAGAAGACCTCACCTCACGTCACATCCTATGTAGAAGCTGATGTAACGAATATTGTAAATTGGAGGAATAAGAACAAAAATAGTTTTCTGGAAAGAGAAGGTGAGAAATTAACCTTCACTCCAATATTCATGGAAGCTATAGTCAAAGCGATAAAAGACTTTCCGATGATAAATATCTCTGTAGATGGGGATAATATCATAAAAAAGAAAAATATAAACCTTGGTATGGCAACTGCCCTACCCTCTGGCAACTTGATAGTTCCTGTGATTAAAAATGCAGATCAACTCAATCTTGTAGGCTTGGCTAAGCAAGTCAATGGTTTAGCAAATAAGGCAAGGAACAACAAGCTAAGTCCAGATGACATATCGGGTGGAACCTATACTGTAACCAATGTAGGGACATTTGGTAATGTCATGGGAACTCCAATAATCAATCAACCTCAGGTAGCAATAATGGCACTAGGTGCGATAAGAAAAAAACCAGCTGTGATTGAAACTCCTGAAGGAGATTTTATAGGAATAAGACATAAAATGTTCCTGTCCCATGCATACGACCACCGGGTAGTTGACGGTGCACTTGGAGGACAGTTTGTAAGAAAGGTAGCTGACTATCTTGAGCAATTTGATGTTAATAGAGAGATCTAGACTAACACATGATTACATATTAAACCAATAAACATGAAAACACTATACATAGTGCTAGTATCCATTCTACTAATATTCAGTTTGGATATCGAGGCTCAATTCATAAGTGACTTTGAAAAAGATTTTACGGAGGCAGAACGATTATTGAATGATGGATATCTTACCAACTCCATGTCCCTGTGGAAAAAGCTATCTTCTAGCAATGGAGATAATGCTAATGTCAATTACAAGACGGGCTATTGTCAACTAAGACAGAACAACAATAAAAAAGATGCTCTATCATATCTTGAAAAGGCTGTCGCTCTGCAAACTAATGATAATGGAGTTTTTAAAAAGAAAAGATACGACCCCATATCTGCAAAAGAAGAAAATGCTCCTATAGAGGCGATATATTACCTTGGGGAAGCTTACCTACTGAACTATGAATTAGACAAAGCGAAAGCTGCTTTCACCAGATTTACAGAAATATCAAATCCAGAACATAAATTAGCTTCAAATGCCCTTAGAGGTATAGAAATGACAGAGAATGCTAGATATCAAGTGGCTAACGAGCGCAATGACATTCAGATACATAATATTGGACCAATAATTAATGGAGCCTTTAATGACTTTAGTCCTGTCTTATCTGCTGATGAGAATGCTCTATTTTTCACCTCTAGGAGAATTAGAAAAGACAGTAGTAACACAACACTTTTTGACAGAAAAGATGGTGAGTTTTATGAAGATATATACGTCTCATATAGGGATCGTAGAGGCAAATGGCAAGAGCCTGAATTACTCAACATCAATAGTGGTGACCAACATTCTGCATCCATAAATGTATCAATAAACGGTCAAAGACTATTTATCTATGATGGCAGCGTTAGAAATGGAGACATCTTCGAAAGTGTCATGATTGGTGAGGTATGGAGCAACCCAGAAACATTACCTGATAATATCAACACCAAGAATTGGGAAACTCATTGTGCTTTATCTGCCGATGAAAACACATTGTATTTTGTGAGTAATATAGAAGGTGGATTTGGGAAAAGAGATATATATAGTTGTGTGCTTCTTCCAAACGGAGAATGGTCTAAGGCTCTGAGCCTTGGTCCTGTGATCAACACCGCTTATGATGAAGATGCAGTGTATATCCATCCAGATGGAAAGACACTATACTTCTCATCAAAGGGACATAATAGTATGGGCGGATTCGATATATTCAAAACAAGTAAAAATGAAGAAGGTATATGGGCTGAACCAACCAACCTTGGCTATCCTATCAATACTGTAGAAGATGATGTATTCTTTATCACATCCGCGGACAATAGGAGGGCCTATTTCTCATCTGATAGAGCTGGTGGATATGGATATAAAGACATATATGTCGTAGATCTCCCAGAAGTACCACAGGAAGAGCCAATCAGCCTTACACTCCTCAAAGGCTATGTGACCCCACCTCTAGGCGAATCACTCCCAGAAGATGTTCATATCAACATTACTAACATAAGCACTGGTGAGATGTCAACATATAGACCAAGGATTAGAGATGGAGCATTCATTGCTATATTACCTCCATGTGAGACGTATAGCATAGAGTATTTTGTGGGTTCGGAATGTATCTCCGAGGAAGAGCTGAAAGTAGACTGCGACCTGACCTATAGAGAGATTCAGAGAGAGATCCTGCTGGCTCCAGTTCATATCGGTGGCGGCGAGGTAGTAGAGGTCGTAGACAATCAGTTTACTGGATTTGACGCGGTCGATGAAGATGTAGCTATAGACCCAAGTTCTACATCATCTTCAACAGGAAGCTCTAGTACTGGCGAGTCTACAAGATCTACAGGGAGCAATACTACTTCCTCATTAGTTGCCAATTACGAACTACACTTTGGATATAATGAGAAGGATCTTAAGGTAAAGAATCAGGAATTTATTAAATTCATGAAAGATGTCTCCAATATTGTTGCCCAGAAAGGCAGGGCAAATATCATAATTGAAGGAAGTGCCTCTAGAGTGCCTACTAGAAAATACAGTTCAAATAAAAAGTTAGCTAATATCAGAGCTGAACATGCTAAACAATCCATAATTGCCCAAGCAGATAAGCTAAAAATAGACACAAGTAAATTGATATTTGTTTCTTCAAAGGGTCTAGTACAAGGACCTAACTACAAGCATGACTTTGACTCCAATAGACTAGTCTATGAACAGTATCAATATGTACGATTGGTTGGTAAATAGCACCTGCTTTAAGAAAAAAAGAAGTAATCTTCCGTTAGTAGCATACCGTTGATTTTCAGTCTTTTACCTATCTTCATCTTGTCATTATCTACAGCTATAGCTATTATCATCTGAGCATTGTATGATTCTATGCTTTCCTGATCAGATATCAAGGTGATACCGTATATTTCTTTACCTATTTTCTTAGAGTTATTTGTACACCAAATTATTTCTATATCTGGAAAAAACTTCACTAAGTATCTAACTATATACTTAGCTTTATTACCAGCACCATAGATCAGTAATCTGCCACTATCATTATAATCTATCTTGAAAAACCAATCTAACTTAAGGGCGAAAAAATTATTCTCTACGTAGAGATCACTGGTTCGGGAAGCTCGCAAACTATGGTCATACCAATGATGAGTCACCTGCTGAGACCCTAGAATCCTATATCCATGAAAATACCAACGAAACACTAGATCATAATCCTCTGGATACATACCATCAAAAGCTCCAGATCTATCAAAGTCTTCGCGTCTTATCAACCAATTGGGCGAAGCCACGACACACTCCTTGTATATCTCAGAATAGTATGATTGCTTATCAACAATACTATTCAACCATGACTCGTACTTCATGTAACCATCCCCTACTTCACTCTTATCATAATGAAAATATTTCACCTTGCCAGTAGCCACCTGAGCATCCGAATTTTGGAGGATATTATAAAGATTTTGTAACTTATCCGCAGGCATAATGTCATCGGCATCCATACGACTAATATAATCACCACTAGCTAGTAGATAACCAGTCTTCAGAGCATCTATAACTCCAGCTCCAGTATTTCTATAGACATGTATTCGCTTATCTTTATTTGCAAGTGACATCGCAATAGAATACGTATCATCAGCGGATGAGTCATCTACTATTATCAGCTCCGTACTAACCTCAGACATTCTCTGCTCCATAAAGGAAACAATGCAAGCCTCAATAAATCTAGCTCCATCTTTCACTGGCAGAATTACCGAAATCATATTACTGTTAAGGTTCATTAATTGTTTTTTATATGATATAAAGATATAAAGATAAAAAGATCGCTATGCTTAAAGATGGAAAGACTCAAAGACGGAAAGACTTGTGTAGTACTAGACTATAAGTTTTCAGTAAACCAGATTCCTGGGGCAAAAAAGGATACATTTATAGGGTCTAACTATGAAAAACATGCCTCCAACTGCTTCTTTTGTCCCTTGACTTTGTTTTTAGTGTAAACCTATTTCAAGACAATCCAGAATAATTCAATCTGTAATCAGAGCATATAAACTAGAGCTAGCACTTCAAGAAACAAGGGGTTGCAACCCCGTGTTTCTTGAAGTGCTAAGTCAAAATTGAAACTTAATCTCCGACTTGCTATTGTCTTCTATTTCATTGAGTCCAGTTCCTATTTTATCCTTGTCATCATATATCCATTGGCTCCATCGTAGCTACATGTCAATATTTACACTAATGTCCTAATGCATAGATCGGGTTAAAGACGAAAAGACTTGCGTAGTACTAGACTTTAAGTTTTCACCAAACCAGATACCTGAGATGAAAAAGGATATATTTATAGGGTCTAATTATGAAAAACAAGTCTCCAACTTAGCGAAGCCATTAGAACATTCATCACTCCTCACTATCATCACCATCCTTAGCCTCAGAATCTATCTCCGAATTATGATTCTTAACTTCATCACCCTCGTTTAATCCAGATAATATCTCCACCTTGATACCATCCGAGAGTCCAAGTTTAACATCACGCTTTTCATAAGTGTTATCGCCTGTCTTCACTTCTACAAAAGGTGTTTTCTCATCGTCTTTTTTGCTATCTTCTTCTTTTTCATACTGAATAACGCTTTCACTAATAGTCCATACTGAGTCTCTCCTGTCAATCACAATATTAGCATTGGCAGAGTACCCTGAGCGTATAAAAACATCATCAGAGAAATTCATTGCTGCCTTGATATCAAATTGTATGGCTCCATCTATAGACTCACCTTTGGGAGATACATACTCCAATTTGGCTTTGAACTCCTCATCTTCTATAGCTCCTATTGATACGAGTATTTCCATATCTTCATTGAGTTTTTCTATCTCAGACTCATCTATCCTACCATCAAATATCATATCCGACATATTGGCTACTGTAGCTATGGTAGTACCATCATTAAAGTTATTTGCCTCAATAACAGAATTTCCAACCTCAAGCGGAACATCCAAGACCATTCCATCTATAGTCGACTTCACTAATGTATTGGTACTCTTTCCAGATCTGCTACTAACACCTTTTTTGATAATCTGCAATTGATCCGAAGCTGCCATGAGCTCCTCTTTAGCATTTTTCTTAGCTAATTCGTACTGCTGAAATACAGCTGCCGCAATAACTTCATCATCGAATAACTGCTTATTTCTCTTAAAATCCCTTTTGGC
>JAUTBZ010160999.1:9385-24912 GCA_032361785.1 Lepetodrilus galriftensis | reverse complement strand
TGATGGATGTCTACTTCCCATTGATTAGATTTTAGAACATGCGTAGATATGTCAGATATATCTAAACTTTTGTGTTTTTTAGATAAATTACTGTAGATATATGGGTGTAAGTAAATAATATTATTACGTTTTTCAATTTCTAAAAAGAGTGTTACATTGAAAAACCATACATGTGTAATTTCTACATGCGGTGCAATCTTCTGTGCTTCTATAATAGCTTCATTTAGTGTAAATTTCTTACCTATAATCATTAAAGTTTACCTTAATTTCTTGTTAGCTGCTTAAAGTTAACTTATTTAGGTAGTTCTACTACTGTAAACCTATTGTCGAAGTGTTTCTTAAAAATAGGTTTTACTTTCTTCCATTTTAATTCACCAGCACCACAACCAGCTTTAGGTATAGCAATGTTCTGTAAATTATATTGTTCAGCAAGAACTACAAGTTCTATACATGACTGTTCAATAATATCTAGTTGCGCTACTACTGCCCAACCTGGTTTTTTATCTGAATATTGCATAGCTGTTTTAGCCATACTTTTAACGGTTTTATCTGTGTGTTTACCATATTGAGGTTTTACTGGAAAGGTGAATAATTTAGTTATATAGTTTTCTTTTGGGTGATTAAATGAATTATTCATTAAGAAAGCATGATTTCCATAATTAAATAAGTGTAAACCTAGTTTTTGTTTTAGTGAGGGTTGTAATACTGATGCTGTTAAAGCGCAACCTCTACCCATTACTGCTTGTAGATGTTTAGTGTAGAAACCATTAGTTGTGATACAGATAGCATCAAAATCATGTTCTAATGTACGACTAAACATATCACATTTAACTTTATTAAACATATTTCCCATAGGTATCTTTCTTTAATCTGTAAACCAGAAAATAACTCTGTAATCATTTATATTTTCTGTTAAACCTAATAACTGTTGTGGATATTTTGCAAGTTTTTCTATCTTAGTAAAATCCATCTTCAAAAGTTGAGGTTGCTGCAATACATGTAAATAAATTTCAATAAATTCTTTAGCACTCATAAATGAAAAATGATGTGAACCATTCTCTAATTCGTGTAATAAAGCAGTACCTGTAAATGTATTTGCATCACTAGGAATACCTTTATGGTGAAGTTTTACTAAATAGCTAAAAAAGTGGTAGTATCTATCTAAAATATCTAAATTATGTGAAATATGTATAGAACTAAATACGCAATTCCAAGTATTAGTATTTTCAGGTTTATACTCGATAATTATATCAATATCTCTACCCATGAACTTCTCCTTAAAAATAACTTGTATGTGTTGCCTTAAACAAGTTAGAAAACTTATTTGCACTTTCTAAATTTATTTCAGTTAAAATAGTTGCTCTATTGCCTATATAGTATGTTAATTTTTCTGTAGTAGGATCATAATCAAACTTATCTACTGCACGTAAATTAATACTACCAAATTTATTACCAGTTAATCTATACTTAAAAATATTTCTAAACTTCATCAATCTAGTACTTAAGTTTATACCTTTTAAATTTTAAAAAGTTTATCATGTAATTTCAATGCAAAAATCATACCAAATGCTGCACCAGTACCTGATGATAATGCTATAGTCCACCCACCAATAATAATAAAGGAAATTGAAGCTACATCAAAAATTGCTATTAAATATGATGTTATAAATATAGTTTTAAGATTATTACCTATAACATTTTTATGTTGAAAACCTTTTAGAAATACAGCAATAAAAGATGTTAAAGTAGCTAAACTGTATAGTGTAATTAAAGACATAGTTTAGTATTCCTTATAAAATTAGCAGTATTTTTACTTAAGTCTTATTATACCATATTTCTTAGCTATTTCAACATGTAGTATAAAATCACCTTTCAACATTTCCCTCTTAGCTTCATGTATAGTAGTAAAAAGTTTAGCTTTAGATAAAAATCTAACATAATATCTATATTTTACATCTTTTCGTAAAAATTTTACAGTACCATTTTGTGTAGTTGTAGTTGCAATTAGATAGTTAATAACTATATCCATTTTTTATTATAGTTGTAAATTTATGAAGTTTTTATTAAAAGTGCTAATTACTTCTTCACCGTGAAAAGTTGTATGCCAAGAGTAAATATTTTCTATAGAGGTAATTACCTTTTTAGTTTAGGTGGTGTTTTTGTTTTACATATTTTGCTAAGTTAATTCCCTGTGGAGTTAATTTATATTCACGTATAGGTGTACCATAATAATTAACTGTACCTGAATTTCTTGACTCAATATAACCACGATCTTCTAAAGATACTATAATTCTATAAAACTTTATAGTTCCACTAAAATTAGTGGAAAGTGTACAGTGTATAGCTTTTTTAATTTGTAAACCAAACTTGAAATGAGTACACTCTAACATAGTTACTAAAATTTTTTCCTCTAAACTTAAGTTTTTTAGTTGTGCAGGTTCAAGATCAATTTTCTTTGAATTAAATTCAACCTTATATGTAAATAATAAGAAAACAAATAACATACTTATTGAAAAAACTAAATAAACCATAATGTGAAACCTTTAAATAAAAATTAAGTACTTATTTGTTTATAACGAATTCCCTTATCTTCAAAATAAATAAACTGAACTACATCATTATCTTCATCATAGATATATCCGAGAAATAAATTTTGAATTTCTACTAGATAAGGTTTAATCCAATCTAAAAATAATGTATAAGCATTACTGCTTGATCTAATAGCACTTTTTATAAAGACACTATAATCATATTCAATTTCATTACGTTTAATGTGCGAGAAACCATCATGAATATAATGTATAGAACTACCTGTACCTATAAGCCACCAATATTTATCTTTAAAAAATTTATGATTAGGTAAATTTACCTCTCTAATAAATTTTTTATCATTAGTAATTATGTAGTACATAATATCTAGTACATCTTTCGGACAATCTTTACTTAACTCAAAAGTTAAGTTTATACTTGTTAGGTTCATATAATTTCCTTTAACTAATACACTAAAGTTTGTTTTGAATTTGGTCAAATACATCATTTAATTCTAATGCTATAGAGTCAAATTCTAATGCTTTCTCTACACCTCTATCTGTTAGTCCAAACTTTGGTGGCATTAACTGTATTTTTTCCATATAACCACTTGCAACCATAATAGCTAATGCACCACCTGCAAATTCGTTATCGCAATATGTAACACTTTCTAACCCATGATTAGCTACCATAACACCTATCATAAAAACCTCTATTGATAAATATTTTCTATTTTGTTTCATTGTATCTTGTGTGGACATATTTTTTACTTTCTAGTATTAAGTTAGAATTATGTAGTGATTAGGGTTTTTAGGTATTTGATTTTCCTATATCTACTCTTTAACTGTTTACCTTCATCTAATGTAATATCGAAAGCTAGACATGTTTTAATTAATGCAGAACGTTTAGGTAATGTTTCAGTATTATTTACTAATTTATTGTGAAACTCAATAGGGTCAACCATTAAAGAGTACTTTCCTGTAAAAGTGCTAATTCTTTTTTTAATCTATCTAATTGTTTTTCTTGTGCTTTAATATAAGCTATAGTGTTTTCTGTACCAGCTAAAATTCCTAAATTATATTCTGTAGTTAAATCATCGCACAGAGTATTTAATTTAGCAGTTTCATGTTCTATCCTACCCTCTAAGAAAGGTATAGGATTACGAGGGAACTTGTAAATATTCATCTTTTCTACCTTTCTACCTTCCTAATATTACCTGTTAAAGTTTCAATGTTTACCTTTGTAGAAAGTAAGGCTAGTTAAAGCCTTACTTAATTGTTGAAAAGTTGAAAAGTTGAAAAGTTAAACTGTGAAGTTTTATTCGTCTGCGTTTAGGTTTTCTTCCTCTAACGCTTCCTCATAATCTTCTTCTGTAACAAAGCCATCAAGATTATTTTCAAGTTCAGTTTTACTACCTTTCTTTAACCTAGTAGAAAGTTTTACATATACAACTTGTTTAAGAGCTTTTTTGCTTTCTGCTTTCTTAGCTAAAAATTTACCAATAGTGTTATGTGGATCTTCTCTTACATATTTCATACCTTTCTTTTTATCATTAAGATCTTCATAAGATAGGTTAAAGATTTTCATAAGTCTATTAATGATAGAACCTTCTGCAAAATCATAAGGTAGGTTTGTTTTTGGGTCATTTGCTAAACTAACAAAATCCATCTTAGTAATAGGATGATCTTTTTCTAAACCTTTTAAACCAATTACAATCATAGGCCAACCTGAACCACTAGTTGTATATTCAAAACTTGTAACTTTACATTTATATGTTCTTGCAGGGAAAACTTGAAATCCGCCTAAATTTTCTTTAACACCATCTTTACCACCAAAAACAACAACATCACCTTTACCGCCTTTTTTACTTTTACCACCTTTATCTTTTTTGTTAACTTTTTTGCTTTTTTTGTCTTTTTTAGCCATCTAGGTAAATCCTTTATAAGTTTTAGTTTTTTGTGTTACACAAATTTCATTATCGCATAGGTAAAGTTTTATCTTTAAGTGTCTAAATGATATTGAAAAATTTGTTTCATAGTGGGTTGCACTATTTCTTTCACATCTTCTGATGTAATTCTGCTCTTGCATTTATAGAAATCGGTTTCATCATTTAAAAGTAGGACACGCCTAATTTTAATTTTACCTCTATAATTGACTTCTTTTTTAACTAGAAAAGTAATAACCCCTGCATGATGTCCTAGAATTGCAGGTACTTGACCAGATAGTTTTGGAAGTTTACCAATAATTTCAGGTTGTTTTTGCTTAGTGCCTTGAGCTTCTTTTTCTTCTTTACTAAAAGTTTCATATTCTGGACGCTCACCAGCAAGAATAATTAAATGTATTGGTAATAAACAAAGTTTATCAATAATACTTTCAAAAAGTGATGTGTTGACACCAAAATGTGTCATCTCTACAGCTTTATAAGTAGTTTCAATTAACTTTGAATCTCTCTTATCTGCTGTTTTCCATTTACTACGATAATCAGCAGCATCATTAGCATTAATATCTTTCCTAATACGCTGTTCTAGACGTGTAACAGAGTCAATAATAAAAGTATTAAACATAATATGTCCTAGAATACCGAAACTATTATTTAACTTAGCTAACTGTTTTTTATTATATTTAGTTTTATCTGCTAAATATTTATCTCTAAGTAAGCAATGTTTCAACATAAAAGCATGTGCTTTTTTCAATGCATAAACTGTATGCATTTTATATTCAATGATGTTTTTATAGTTTTTTACAGCTTTAGATTTCTTTAGAGAAATAGTACCATCTTCTACATTACCATAAAAAACATAGTTCATTTCTTCTACATCTGCACATTGTCCAGCTAATACAGATTTACCTACACCATATGTACCTGCAATAACTAAGCGTAACCATTCAGAAGGTTTAGATAACCCCATAGCTATATCAGGATTAGCTTTTTGGAGTTTTTTAAGTTCCTTAGCTTCCTTTTGTTTTTTAGTTAAACCTTTCTTTTTCTTTTTGTTTTTTGCCCCTTCTTTAGGTTTAGGTTTAGCTTGTGGTTTGATTTTAGCTTTAGTTTTACTTTTGTGTTTAGCTTTAGTCTTAGTGGGTGTTTTATCTTTAACTTTTGAGGGTTTTTTCTTTTTAGCCATAGTTTAATAATCTTCCTTTCCAATAGCAGGTTTTTTCGTTAGATATTTAGCCCAACCACTACGATCTAGCAGAGATTGTTTAAAGAAATCTTTCTGTAATATTTCTTGTGCAATTTTAGGTTTACTATTCATAGCTAAACAAACATCTTTGAAAGAACACATAGATGTACAATTCATTGCTACACTTCTAAAAATAGGTGTATCAGGATTAATCATAGTTATAACTTCATTCATGAAATCAAGATGTTCTAAATCTGACTGAAAACTATTCTTATGTACTATTTCTTGCTGTATCCATGTATCACCTTTTCCATGTAAGTTAAATTTATGTTTATAATAGAGGTAAGTTTCTTTTACTGTTTTAGGCCATTCCTTCATTTTGCCGTGTTGCCTGATTGCAGATTGTTTGAATAGTTTAGCAGTTGTTTTCTGGTCTCTACTTAAACTTAATTTCTTAGTTTTAGCTGTAATTGCAGGAAACTTAGGTACTTCTTTCTTATGTTGTTGATAGATAAACCCTAAGATGTTTAAATTTTTAAGTTCTGGTATATATTGTGTTGCCCAAAGATAAGCACCTACTTGTTTATCTATTGCTATTGACTCATATTTAGTAAAAGATTTACAAGTTTTATAATCTAGGATATAAATAAACCCATCACTGTCTACAACTAATCTATCTACTACACCTTTATAGTAAACCTTTACTTTTTTAGCATTATGAAATTGACATAAACGTTTTTCTAATTTTTTAGGTATTTTCAACCTAATTTTAAAACCAATTTCAACCATAGGTTTACCATTAACCCAAAGTGTCTGTAAATCTTTATCTTTAAAAGTTTTGCACCAATCTTCAATATAGTATTCTGCCATAGAGATACATAAATTACCTAGTTGTTCATAGTTGGAAGGTAAATTTTTAAGCTTATAGAATTTCTTTGTTGCTTGAGTATAATCTTCTACAGCTTGTCTATGGTTTTTATAATACTTATATCCATAGTAATCTTCTAAAACAAAATGAAACATATTACCAAACCATAAAGGTATAGCTTGATCTTTAGGTGCATAACTTTGACGTAAAAAAGAAGAAAGGTCAAATTTTCTAAAACATACACTTAAAGTTTTTCTATCTGATGTACTGATATAAATTTCATGTACTTTTTTCTTAGACATACATTGACCTTTCTTATAGTTAGATGCGAAAATTATTCCTCTAGGATTTCAATATCTTCTAACATGTTAATAGGAATTGCTGGTGGGATACCTTTTTCTACTGGCAATACATACCTACCAATAGCATCATTTTTAACCTGCTGATTTTTACGATACATAGTAAACTTAAGCTCTACCGTAGCTTTAATTCTTTGCGGTGGTGGTTCAGTGGCTTCAATACTTAAATCAATCCCTGAAACATCTACTGCTTGTGCTTTTGCTTCACTTCTATTTTTGCCTTTAGCTTTTTTAGTATTTTTGCCTTTAGTTTTTGTTTCTGGTTCATCTAAAGGTAATTCTTGCTGTTCTTGGTGTTCTTGCTGTTCTTTAGCTTTTAGTTTGAGTTTCTTTTGCTTTTTTTTATCTTTAAGTAGAGCTTTTTCAGCAAGTGCTACATCATCACCCATTTCTGTGTAGTGAATATCTTCTTTAGGTGGTTTAGGCTTTTTACCCTTCTTACCTTTTTTACCTTTACTTTTTTCTACTTTTTCCAGTGAGTTTTTTGAAAGTTTTTTAGTCTTTTGAACTTTTTTACCTTTTTTGCTTTTACTCTTTTTTTCTGGAACAATAGTAGCATCTTCGATTTCATTATTTTCAGTACTAGCTTTTAATTTTTTGTTCTTTTTCTTACCCATAGGTATAGCCTTTTTAGTTATTGTGTTAATAGTTATTGCGTTAATAGTAGGTGGTTTGAGGTGGGTTGTTGTAAATTAAGGTTTACTTTTTTAGTTTACCTTCAACTAAAACAATATCCCCTTTTCCGCTTTCATCCATAAATTCAATAATAACTTGACCATTAAATTTATGTGCTAACTTATCAATTTTAGCTAGAACTTTTTTACCTAGCAGTGAACCATCACTAATTGTTACTACATTAATTTCACTGTTAGTATTAAAAGCAATAGTTGTTCCGATAAGGATTTGTTCAGAAGTATTTAAGCTTTGTATAGGAACATCATCCCATAATACTTCCTTGTTCTCTGTTAATTCAAGTTTTTCTAAACCTTTAACCTTAGAATTTTCAATTAACTCAATAATATCTAGCTTAAGTTTAGATAACTTTTTCTCAAACTTTTCAACTTTAGAGGCATTCTTCTTAATACTTTCTGTCTTTCCAAGAAATTCTACGTTTTTAAGAATTAAGGCATTTTTATCTGCAACATTATTAAAAAAATCACCAAAATCTTCACGTTTCATTTTCATTTGTTTCAATAGTTTTTCAGCTTTAACTTTATGTGCTTTACGATCTTTCTTTAAAGCTTTAATCTTGCCTTCATTTACTTTAAGCTCTTTTAACATAAATTCATTTGCAGAAATTATAGTATTAAGAGTATGTTTATCTTTATCTATGGAAATATCTAGTTTTTGTAATTGCTGATATGTTTCTGAAACTTCTTCTGTGTCAATTTTATGTACACCTAAAGACATATTTTTAGAATTTGGTTCAATTAAATCACTTTCGAGATATTTACTATCCCTAACAATCTGTAGACGTTTTCCATTTAATTCTTTTTGTTCCAGATTAATTTCTTTAAGCGGTTCTTCAATATCCAGAACTTTACTTAACAGTTTAAACCTATCATCTTCTGACATGTTGACAAACTTCATAGGGTCAAAATTCTGTTTCCCCATGCGTTGATTTAGCCATGCCTGTGCAGATTTAATTGTTCCAGAACTATCTTGGATAGTTAGGGTAGATTTACCATCTTTAAGTACACGGGTAACAACAACATCACCAAAATCTATTTCAATCTTACCTTCATCACTGCCTAACCTTTGGGCTAGTTTTGTTTGTTTGGTGACTGGCGATAATGCAATGAAAATAGCATCTAGTAGAGAAGATTTACCTTGCCCATTAGCACCACGTATTTCAATAATTTTATCTTTTTTAGAGAATTTAAGGTCAACCACCTTAATTCCTTTAATGTTTTCAATATGTAACGTGTGAATACGACGTGTTTCCAATTAGAAAATCTCCTTAACTGTAAATAGTATTAAGATATATAGTGCTATCAAACCTATAGTAATAGACATATCTAGGTTAATACCTACTACTAATGCAATTAGTAGAATAATATTATGCATTCTATTAAAAGTTGTAGAAGTAGATATATGGTTTAAGTAAATTAAATAAATGGTACTCAGAAGTAAAACTAAACTTATGAATACTTTACTTAGTATTAGTAAGTGTTCCATATTTTTATTTAATGATATAGTAGATTGCAGGGATAATTGCTAAACGCAAATCTGACATTGAGTTTAATTTTAGAAAACTTAATGTTTGTGTTAGGTGTAACACTGGCATTAAAACATTAATTACAATTAAAAATAGTAAAGCTAAAGTTAGCAATTTAATAGCACTGATAAAAAAATTCTGCAATGAAGCAATTAGTTTATTTAACATTTGTAAGTTAGTCATGAGTTTTCCAATAGTTTAAAATTTAAAGTGTGTTATTAATATATATTAGCAGCCATAGACATAAACTGATAATCTTTTTTCCAGTAGTCTACATTGTAAATTTCATAAATCCATTCCTTAGAGTTTTGTGTGAAGTTGAAATTTTTATCCATGAGTTGTTTAGTTGTTATGTGTTTAGTATGTTGCGTACATAAAATTAAGGAAGTGCCAGAATAGATTATTTTGTGCGGATAATTTTCTAACTTAGCTAATTTACACATTAAAGTGTACATACGTTCTATGTTAAATTTATGTACATTTAATTTATTTACGTGCCTGTTTAATTGGTATTCCATTTCTAATCTTAAGAAAGTTCTTTGTCTTGGAGTTAGAACATTCTTATTGAAAATAAGCATTGTTTTACGATCATTCAAAATACTATCATCTTGATTACAATGTGTAATAATTTTTAAATTATTTGGTTTACCTGTACCATAGCAATTTTTCTTATTATGATTATTAATTTGTTGCTTATATTCTGTACATGGCGTATCGTTCATTGCACAATGTTTATTAATTTTAGTGCTGTGTGCTTGATTACGTTTTTTCTGTAAAATAAATTCTTTTGCTAATGTTTGTGCAACTTTAGCTTGGTTATCTTTAAACTTAGGTTTAATGTTATTAAGTATTATAGTTTTATCTGTAGGTTTATGCTTGAAAAATACATCTAAAAGTTTACGATAAGTTGAGCTATTATTTAATTTCATTTATTGCCTTTTTTCTAGTTAACTCTTGAACATCTTTATTCTTTTTATTTAGAATTTCAATAGTTTTATTGTTTGTAGTATCGTTTGCAACTAGATAATGGATAGTGGAAACTTTAGTAGCTTCACCCCTAGCCATTCTATCTTCCCACTGTCTATTCTCTAAATCGTTGTAAGAAGGTATTAAAGCGTAGGCATTACTGCAAGATGGTAAATCCCATCCAATACTCTTAATTATTGAAACAATTAAAATTGAAGGCTGTTTTGCTTTCTTTAATGCTTCAAAACGTTTAAGTGTAGGATAAACATTAGTATAGTCATCTATAATTAACACATTTTCAGGCTTAAAACGTTTTGTTAAACTTAACTTAGATTTCCTAAAGAAAGTTTCAAAGAAAGGGATTGCTTCTGCCATTGTTGTACCAAGCATGATATGTGGACAATTTTTCAGTGCATGTTCAAAAGAATGTTCTAATATTGATTGAAGTGCATTACCATAACCTAATGTTTGAGTAAGTAAATAAGGTGTGCAAGTTAATTGCCGTAACCGTAACTCTTTTACTAATAAACCTTTACTGGAAATTGTAACTTTATCCTTAAAAGTGACATAGCCAAATTCTGCTAACTCATTATATTTTAATCTAGTTTGTACATCTAAATCAAAGTAAAGTATCTTTCTAATTTTAGAGGGAATATATTTAGTTGCTTCTTCTTCTGAAACAAAATTATACCTGTAATTTAACTCTAATAGTAAATGCTCTTTTACATTATTTTTTAAACCTTCAACTTTAGTACCAAAGGAATGTTTGTAAATATTCAACCATTTTTTACTAAACTTCCAGTAAGAAGTATATTTACTTCTATCTAAAATTTTCAGGATAGAGAAAATATCTGTTAAACCTCTTGATTGGTCTGTACCAGTCATACAGATAACATTTTTACAATGTTTCTCATGTGTTAATGATAACATTTTAGTATTTAGCTTAGTTTTTCTATTTAATAAGGTGTGAGCTTCATCTATCAGAATTAATGAAATAGTGTAAATTTTTTCCTTAAAGATTGCTTCAAAGATAGGTAAATCATTCCCTAATGTGTGAATGCGACATAGGAAAATTGTAGGTTTCTTATGGTCAAATTGAGGTATATCTAAAAACCACATTGCTATACGTTTAGGTAGTGACTGTTTATTAAAAATAATAATGTTATGAGTGTATTTAAAACTATGTTGTATTTCTACAAGCCATTTAGCTTGAGCAGAACCAACATAAGTAATAATTGTAATGTCATTGACATATTTATAACCATCTCGAACTAACCTATTTTGACGTTTTAAAGTTTTTTTATTCTTAACTAATGACTTATCAGTATTGAAAATTGCTAATGTTTTAGAGTTTTTTAGTTGTCTATAGTTAGCTTTACTATAATTTTTGATAAAGAGGGAATGTAGGATGGAAATACCCATGAATGTTTTACCCCCACCCATAGGTACAACCCAATAAATTCTTAAACGTTTTGTTTCTTTAAGGCACTGTAGGGAATGTTTTATAATCCTTATTTGGTATGGACGTAATTTTAAATCCCCTACAGTCATAGTATTGAAATGTTTTAGAAAAATGCTAATAAACTTAACCTTTAAAAAGAGTTATTTTATGCTGCTGTTTTATGTTTCTTGTTAGCTTTTTTCTGTGCTTTCTTACTAGAAGGTCTAGCAGGAATAGCACTACCACTATTTTTAGCTTTAACTTTAGGTTTTTCAGTTTTAGGCTTTTCTAGTTCTTCAAGCTTAGGTTCTGGCAAAGTGTCAACAGTGTATTCTACACCTTTTCTAGGTTTACCATACATTGAAACTGCTTTAGCAATGATATTGATACCAATTCTAAAACCTAATGCATGTAATACTTTAGAAATACGGACAGGATTACCAAAAGTTTTAGTACCTAACTCATTAGTACCATTCCACACTTTTGCAATTTCTACATAAGCTTCATCAATAGGTAACACTACACGCTTAACTTTGTTTGATGGATTACTTGTAGAGTTATTATCCCAAAATAGAGCTTCTTTTTCCAAAATATAGGTTTTTTCATAATCATCGTAAATTTCAGATTGCCAATTATAGAAAGTTTCTGCATCTAAATCTGGATTATCTGAAATTTCTTCTACAGTATGCATGAAAGCAAACCATAGACGTTTATTGAAATCTCTTGTAGAACCTAATACAGTAGCATCTAGTAAATCTTTATCATTATAAATGTCTACACCTTGAATTTCATCTGGAATTTGACTTGAAATGTCAGTACAGAAAATTCTTAGATGTCTTTGAAGTTCTTCTACATCAAACAAATTAGTTAAAGCTTTTAGCTCTTGCCCAATAACTTTAGCAGTAGTTGAAGTGATAACTAGATGTACTTGCTTATCTTCTTTAATAGCCCTAGTAATAACTTTAGCTAAACTGTTACCTGTTAAACCTGTAATAAATGACCACCATTCACTTTGAGAGAAAACTTTACGTTTATCAGGATTACGCTCAATAAGTTCACTTAAATTATTAATATATGAGATAGATTTACCTTTATCATTCTCATAAGTACCAGCATCATAATTAGCCATTTGTTTAGTAGAATTTACGATACCGTTCATTTTATCAATGTAGTAAATATTTTCTACTGGAATATCAATATTATTAGTTTTTAATAGTTTAGGAAAATAGTTAGAGTAAAAACCATTCTTACCTAATACAGGAATAATTTCTTCACTTTCAGCATTAATATTATTAAATTGATTTTCCCAATCATCTTGTAAAGCTTTTTGAGATGGGTAACTTTCATCTAATGCAAGTGCAGGAAGTTCAATAGCTGATTTTCGACCATTAGTTAGTGTTACAAGTAAAATATCTTCACCCTGAAATTCTTGACTAAAGTTAGATTTAAGTTCTGTAGTACTTACTGTGTTTTTAATTGTCATTGCATATTACCTTATTTTGATAGATTACCTAATTAAGTATTTAAGTTTTCTTACTTAGGTTAGTTTAGTTTGACTTATTGTCTATAAGTAATGTACTAAAAAAAGTGGTAAAAGTCAATAGTTAGTAGCACTTATTAGAGTTATACACTGTATTAATTTGATACAGTTTGTTAGGTAGCATTAACCTTTTATTAACTTAATATTAACCTTTTAGTAACCTACTGTTAACTTGTAAGGTGGGCTGTTAAGGTTTGTTCTTCTTTGTTCTCCTATAGTCATCTATAGCACTCGTTATACGCTTCTTACGTGCTTGTTTGATTTGTTCCCCTTCACGATCAAATTCTGTTGTTTCAGGGATTAGAGACGTGCAATCACCATGCCACATCTCATAATAACAATGCCTTTGAGCATCACGATAATGGCACTTATCTTTTGACATTTCACCATCTTCTATCTTGAATTGTGACATCACTTGTCTAGGCGTTAAATACAACCCCCACCTATTCAGTAAAGTATCTGTAACATTTGTTTTTGCTGTTTGAGCATTCCTAAAAGTCATATGTAAATTTTTTCTGTAAATGACTTCCATAAGAATACCAATTAATTTTGGTGTATGTAATTTATTCCAACTTAGTTTTTCTGCTTTATGTCCATATAAAATAAAATCTTCTATAGTTATTAATTCTGGTTCATATAAATCAATGAATTTACTAAAGAAGTCAGAAGCATCTAATAAACTGAAAGTTTTTTTTTCCCCTAAAAATAAAGGCTTAATTCCTTTATGTACACATAAACCACTTATTTCACCTGGATCAATACCTATAGTTACTTTTTTTCTATAGATAGGCTGTACAATTCTTTTAAATTCTTTCTTATTCACCATTAGTTGAAACCTTACTTTAAAAGCTTTAAAAGCTTTAGAAACTATAGAATATCTTTTAGGCTGGTTTCCCAACTTTTCTTGTTAAGGGAATATTTAACTCTATAATTCTTTTCTGAACGGATAATCCCGCAAGATAGAAAAACAGTAGTTTCTTGGTTTTTAATATATTCATCAAACTTATGTTCATTTTTAAGTAACATGTTATGTTTAAATGTATCTAAATTTTTACAGTATTCCCACATATCGTGATAAGTAAATGTAGTGTGTCCTTTTAAAAACATCCTACGGCAAAAGATATGAATACCTTGTAGAGCTAAATCATATTTCAATGAATTTAAAATAACCATTTCACGTAAATATTTATTTACCCACTTATACTTAATCCCAAAAACTTTACACATCATTTCTAAAGATTGTTCATAATTAATAATTCTATAACTGGAATATTTCTTATTATCCCATTCTTTTTCAACTAAAGTAAAAAATCTTTCAAGAATATCTAAGTGGTGTGCAAACCATCTTTCTCTACCACCATATTTTTTTAATTGAAATTCTACCCAATTATAATAAGTAGTGTTTAAGGTTTTACTTCTATCCTGTACATATTCTGCAAAGATTGATCTATTAATGAAATCTGTAGCTCTAAATTGAGGTGATACACAAGTAAACCCAAAAGTAGTAGTTACAGGCATTTCAATTTCATCATTATTTGTATACATAGTTCTATCTTTAATTACTGGATTAATATCCGTAACTAATCGGCAAATTTCATTACTAAAAGGTTTTAATGCTTGTACCGAAAGTTCTACATTATCAAACACTGTTAAGCCTGATGTATTTGTAATGTTAGTAATAAATTTACCCATACTTTCCTGTAGAGCTGGTAAAGCTGTTTCACCATTCATAATAATTTTACGTAATTGAAAAGTAGAAGATTTACCTACGGATGATGCACCAATAGCTATCTCAATAGGAAACTGTGAATTACGCCACCCCATTAACCACGGATTAATATAACAATTTAAAGCTAATAACTTTTTAACATGTGAAACATCTTGTACACGAGTTGTAGCTAGAACTTCATTCCAAAAGAATTGAGGAACTTTTCTTTTCCTGAATTTCTTTAGATGTTGCATAACCTTTTTTTCATTAAGCTTATACGTCTGTGAATTTGAGTCTAACTTACTACTAAACAGTAAACCTTCATCACCATTCTTATATAGTTTGAATTTTTTAACTTTTTTATTATTAGGTTTAATAGCTATATATTTATCAGTATTTAATTGAATAGCAATAGAATTAGTTGTTCTGATAGTTGAGTCTAGGAACGTAAAACTTTTAGTTTCAAAAATAGGTTCTTTACTTTTATAAATATCAGTAATATCTGAAATAATTCTTGCACTTGCGGACATAATCCCATATTTATTTGTTAGGAAATCAGGAAAAGTTTTATCAACCATTTTATTTTTAGTTGAAACCATATCACAACTAAATAAAACTCTTGTAGTATTATCAAAATAATAATACCCCTTGGTATCTCTATTTCTAATCCTTTTACCATTACTTTCCATATCTGCAACTACTGCAATAGCTATCTGTGTTTCTAACTTTGCTGTCATACGTCCATTAATTGCAGTTTCTTTAATGGTTTCAAT
>JAUTBZ010160988.1:0-10974 GCA_032361785.1 Lepetodrilus galriftensis | reverse complement strand
TCGCTCCCCTCTCCCGCGCTCGCGCGCCCTCTCCCCCCCCCACCGCCCCCCCCCCTCTCTCTCTCTCTCTCTCTCTCTCTCTCTCTCTCTCTACAATTTTCGTTGATTTATTAAATAAGGGCATTTATGAGTATAGTGGTATTCATCACCACTCCCATTGGTGTTACACATTTTACATAATCTTTTGTGAATAGATATATATTTAATTGTTCCATCTACCAACTTCAACTGGTAATTTATGACGAGAAGTTCTAAAAAGAAGTAGGCCTAGATCTAATTTTACAGCTAAAGAAATGAAAGAACCATGCACTAAATAATGGTCAAGTTTTAATTCTTCTTTATAAATACGATAGGAACCTTTTGAAGAGTTTGATATTTCATTTAAACATATTTGCTTATTTATATCTTCGTTTTCTATATTTATGTTATTTTTTAGTAGGTGACAGACTAAAATGACGTATGCGACCAAATCTATAAATAGACGTGATTTACTTGGTAGAGTAGAGTTACCTCCCTTCTATATAGTCGATCAGCTGAGGCCATTTTGGAAGGTAGAAGAAAAACTAGTGATATTGTCCGGGTAATTATACCTTAATTGAAGATCTATATCTAATGTATGTAGCGTAATAATGTTTCATTAGATGCTGGTTTTAATATTATAGTTGTTCTGTTTCTATACAAATTAAAACATCTAAATAAACATGGAAAATATGTCTGTTATTTTACTCTACTTTGTCATTTGATCACTGAACATAGAGATAGACTGTAGTCAAATCATGTGCGTTGACAAGCTGCATGATAAACAATAAATGAACGTCGATCATGGCAACCTGCACCATACCACAGTCTAATATACATGCAATCATAGACATAATTATGCGTCTCACCGGTCACGTTGGGAAAACCATGATGCGTTGTGGTTGCTAATGTGAAGTAATTTTTATGTTTTCAAGTGAAGAAATATGACAGAAATAAGCCAATAAAGGCTGTAGCATGTGTCTGACCTCAGAAGCTTATCTACTTCAATATTAGAACAGATTCACAGAACACACACACTCTCTCTTCGGTGTAATTATTTGTCGGAAACAGAGATAACGTTTTTGTTGTTCATATCAAGTTGGGGAAACTCGCAAACGAGCTATATCATATGGTATAGCTACGAGCTATAATAGGGAGTGTCACTAGTGGTCAGATTGTTTCTTCTGGGGTTGAGCTAAACTAGCTCATGGGTGGAATAACCACTGCGTATGTGCATTCTATTTTGTCAAACATGGCAGTATCCATACATGCGGAAATATGTACATTTTACGGAATGTTTTGTAAGAATGTAATTGTTTATCCG
The DNA here is from genome assembly GCA_032361785.1 of Lepetodrilus galriftensis. Classification (NCBI taxonomy): domain Eukaryota; kingdom Metazoa; phylum Mollusca; class Gastropoda; order Lepetellida; family Lepetodrilidae; genus Lepetodrilus; species Lepetodrilus galriftensis. The sequence continues at coordinate 9,632 of JAUTBZ010160988.1, read as the reverse complement.
CCCAAGAGTATTTGTAGAACATATGTTTATTCATCAGACAGGTTAATTATTACGTAAAAAAAGCAAATTATTTAACTTAAAGCGACTCGTACACCAAAATCAAAGTTATAGAGCTGATGATCTTGTACCACATAGTGTGATTGCTTCCTTCCAAATGACTTGCTATCGATAACTATGTTCATTTTTCGGGTGTGTTTACATACCACTGAGTGGTGAACAGGATGATGCAATGTTGACATGTGACCATACACGTTACGCCATGCGCGAGAAACCTGTGCAATCCGTGCAGAGAAACCCGTGATGAGTATACTATGTGTGAGAAACCTGTGTGATCTGTGCAGAGAAATCCGTTATGAGAAGTCCTCACCAATTTCAAAACAAACAATTGTTTACTTTCGCCAAGTACAACGGCATATTTCGATTGGTTTGCGTGTCATTTCATGCCTGAAAGTTTGTATTCTTGCTAATATTGCTCTATATATTATATATGACCATAGGTGAAATCTCCCTTTTAAATAATTATTGTCTTCAGTTTTATCAGTCACGTTCACAGGCCCTATGACATGTAGACGGCTCGATGACATTTCCAGATATACTGTTAGTCTGAGTGTTTTTTACTATCATACATCTAGTATATTATCATATTTTTATATCAAATAATAGTATATTAAAAAAAATATACAATACTATTTGTTATAATCATTTTTACTACCAGACTTTACCACACTCGACATATTTCCACTGGTGACGATTAAATATGAGTTAACTAATGATGTAATTTCAACAACTACTGTCGGAAATGTGTAATTATTAAACTATTAATAAAATACATGCAATATACTTCGATCTAGCTATAAGCAGATAGCTCGTTCTAGCTATTATAGCTCATTTTGCAGTTTTCCCCAACCTGTATATCCAACGTTAAATAAAGCTTCTTCTTGTAATCACTTCACTTCACTACCCCACCCAGGGCCAGGCCGGTGTGTACATTAGCATAGAAGTGAAACTACCCAGCCATAACCATGGCCTAGAAACAGACCAGCCTACCTTTACACTTTGTCCATTATGTTTCCTGAGACACACACTAATTTACTGTGTTCTGCATGATAACATGGTTTGATTGTATTCTTGAGAAATTCTTTTTAACCTCCTCATTGCCTCAAACACATGCACAATGGAACAATTCAGCAGATTTTTCATTTGTTGCTGTTTAAAAAAATATTTTCTTCATGTATATAATATTATAAAAATATTATATAAAACAAATAAAAAAATGTATGTCCTTTGCGAGTAACGTTATGTGATACAACACTTGTTTTTGAGTCAGTTAACCATGGCTTCCTAACCATGCTTCCATATACTAATATATGTGGATAAATACATTATTTAAAAAAAAAATAGAATACTGTTAAAGTATTAAATTAACATAATATTTCTTACAATAATACACATGTTGAATGTGTTTCAGACACGTGAGAATCTGGGCTGATCTTCTGATCATGTGGACCTGCTAGCTGTGAACGTGGATGTGTAACTGCAGGCTGAAAGTGGGCGTCGTCACGTGGATGTGCTAGCTGATCGCGTGGATGTGTGAATGTGGGGTGGCAGGCCAGCATGCCAGAGCACTCAATGGAGACCAGCGCAACGCGGCCCGTCCATCTCAAGCCATTCGACCACCAGGTCGGAGGTCACCACTCTGTGCTGTGCTACAACGAAGACACGCTGTGCAAGCCGCTGATACCCAGGGAGCATCTGTTCTACGAGACCCTGCCGGCCGAGCTGAAGCACTTTACACCTGAGTACAGGGGTGAGTACAGCAGAGTACAGGGCTGAGTGGGTATTGATGTGGGGGAGTACCAACAATTCCAAACATTGAGCTTTAATAATACCTGGTAAAAATTGTGAAAATATTATTACTAGTCCGGCAAGTATAAGAAAACAATGTTTTTATTTCCTTTTTAGTCTGTGAAACATTTATTGTTAGCTTATTAAAAGTTAATAATTAAAATAATAATTTTAATAATTATATTACATGATAATATAAAAAAGATATATTAAAATATTGAGAATATTGAAAGCCCATCTTACACAATTATATGATATTTGAGTATCGTGGTTTCTAGGGACGATAGAGGTACAACTACACGAGGACAAGGAAGGATACATCAAGCTGGTTGGCTATCCTGTACAGAAGTCACATAACCATGACAACAACCGTGACAGCAGCTCCCCGACCTCCAGCGGCAGTGACTCGGAGACTGTGGAGGAGGGCGCGCTGTCGTCAACCCGGCCGCAGACAAAGTACGTTAGTATGAACACTCTTAGCTGTCGTCTTTACTGTGCTCCTTGTGCAGTATGTGTAGAACTAACTTGCTGTGAGTATCAGTTGTAGTACTCTTAACCCTCCCCCTGCTGGATTAGGCATAGGCAAAGCTCTCTAGGGCATCTCCAGTTGCCTTCAACATGGAGAGGGTTAATATTAAAATTTGAAAAAAAATATGATATTTTTTTTAGCCGTTTTTAAGGCATATTTCTTGAGACCATTTCTTGAGACCGTTTTTAATGCATATTTCTTGAGACCGTTTTTAATGCATATTTCTTGAGACCGTTTTTAATGCATATTTCTTGAGACAATTTGGAGGGTCAGTACTGACTCACCAGTATCTATATTTCAGGAGCAGTATGAAACTACTACGAGCGGTCAGTCTGGAGGCGGGCACACAGACCGCACCGGTCAACCCGTGGAGTCTACGCTGTCACAAACAGCAGGTGGCACGCATGAGAGAGGACCGACACAACCCGCACTACTCCAGTATCCTTTGTGCCATTCCCTTGTTCAAATCTGTCCCAGCCATAGCCCTCAGTTTACATCGTCGCAAATGGGTGAAATATTTCCGCAGCGACGCTAAACTCCATATTCACTCACCCTGAGTTTACAAAACGTTCTTGAGTATGCTAGTAAGTTTTAAAGTTACTGTCTATTGCTGCGACCATGTCAGTTTACCTTTCTGTACACTTAGTATTGATAATTTGCCTTGACCTGAGATAGAATTCATTTTACTTGAGAACGTGGCTGCCCACTTCCGCCACCCATGTATTCTGGATCTGAAGATGGGCCCACGGCAGCACGGGGACGACGCCACGGATGAGAAGCGGGAGATACAGACGGCCAAGTGTGCCGCCACCACATCCGTCTCCCTGGGGCTCCGATTGTGCGGTATGCAGGTAAGGGAGGTCACTCTGAGAAACTCATCATTGCAGCTCCACCACATTTATGCACAACCTTGGTCTTGTTCCTCGTTGCAAATTGGTGAAAGATTTCTGCAGCGATGTTAAACTCCATCACTCACTCGTTAACAGTCTCCCTGCTGCATTAATCTGAAACTCTGTTACCACAATTAGAACAAGAGTTATGTTACCAGAAATTAGATTGTATAAAAGTGATTCAGACTCAGAGATTACCAGAAAATTTTTTATAGTACGATTTCATTCTGAAAGGTTTTGTTCACAAAAGAAATCGAGCTTGAACATGAAATCTTACTCAAAACGTTTTCTCGGAGCTTGATGTGAAATGTCTAATTATTTTGTTCTTCAGTTTTATATTTGTACAGCTGAGGGAAATAGCCAGAATTTCAGTTTAAGTTTTAGATTGAAGAATATTGCAGTTTTGAAATGAAGGTTGTTTATTTCAGGTGTTTCAGCAGACGGATGGCCTGTACATGAACAGAGACAAGTTCTTTGGTCGGAGCGTCCTGCCGGAGAACTTCAAGGACTGTTTACGCCAGTTCCTCCACAATGGACAGTCGTTACGGACTTGTGTCATCCAGCCAATAGTTGAGCGGCTCCGAAAGCTGTACACGGAGTTGTGCCGGCATCAGACTTTCCGCTTCTACTCAAGCTCCCTCCTCATCATGTACGACGGCGACGACAACGGCGAGGCCATGTCCCAAGACTCCTCCGAGGAGAACGCCAACAACAGCGACTTCTCCAACAACGGCAGCAGCGACCGCAGCGCCTGGGACCGCGCCAAGTCCGGCCGACACCCGTACGTCGAGATCAAGATGATCGACTTCGCGCATGCCACGCGCCAGGGATTCTGGGACGATGAGGTTGTCCACAAGGGCCCAGATTCTGGGTATCTATTCGGTTTGAAAAATCTGATTCAGTTTTTCAAGGAACTGCAAGATGAATTCGGGAATGAAGACTCTTCCTAGCCTTCCGTGTCAAGTACGCACGCACTGGTGTCTGTGTACCATTGAACATTGATTCATGCATTAGTGCCGCAGTGAATTGTGCATTACTTCATGTGTTAGTGCAACCTTTAATAGTGCATTACTTCATTAGTATCGCATTGAATTGTGCACTACTCCATGTTTAAAGGACGCTTTAAATTGCGCATTTCTTTATACATTATTGTTGCAGTGAATTGTGCATTTCTTCATGCATTAGCAGTGCAATGAATTGTACATTTCATAACGCATTTGTGTCAGATTGTGCATTACTTCATGCGTTAATGTCATGTTGAATTGCATCACATGTTCAAAATGGCCCCTAATTTTGATTAATGGAGAAAATACACGGCAATGTCAATAACATATCCTTATTCATATGAATTGATATGCTTCTTTTATGTTTGTAATTGTTAACTGACTTCTTAGCAATACGCATGGGAATGTAACAGAATACACCAGCTAGTACCAGTGAGCTAGCAGTAAGGTAACAGGTAGACTTGCATTTCACAGACAATTCTAATGGGTGCATGAATGTTTCATGTTTTGCCTAGTTCTAAGTTGTGGAACACACAAAGTATACTGCACTAGAAATGTTCCGGCAGAAGCAACAGAACCACATTCATCTTCTTGTGAATGGCTTTGGTAATTTAGAAATACATTCTTACATTAATGTTTTAGTATTTTTATATATTTAAAAGGTAGAAATTTGTTTAGTAAGTTTGGTTAAATTTAACAGTTGTTACTTTGCTTCAATGTTATATATTGAGAAAATGTTTGTATTTTATGTTCATGTTGGTAGATTTGGTATATTGAATAATAATAATATTAATAATACTACAATGTGATGTAGAACTTGCTTACTAATAATAAAATAATAATAATAATAATATTGATAATAATAATAATAATAATAATAATAATAATAATAATAATAATAAAAATACTACTACTATTGATAATAATGTAGAATTTGAAGCAAACTGGGATAGGGATCAGGCAAATTAATTCTTCTTAGTTGGTGTTTTTTAACCCCTATACACAGCGACTAATAATTTGATGATGCAATAGTTATTTCTCAAGAAAAATTGATCGCCAAGCATTTCTATTGAAGTAATCATTTTTAATGTTGGCTGTTTTCTTTTAATATAGTGAAACAGATGGCGAAGAAACCATAAAATTGACGGGGGAAATATTTATATAAAATAATATATTACTCTTGTAAGTGTTGAAGATTTTGTTAAGTTCACTTGAATCGTATTGAGCTTGTGTCTGTTTTATATGACAGCTGGAAATATACGTAGAATAAACACAAGTATATTGTAGATTTCACTAAAATTCCAGGACAAAATAACAACCCATTACTTCCTAAACCAGTGTGGTTTATTATTGAGCATTAACTTAATGTGCTAATGTTGAACAAGTCCAATAGGTATTAAATCTGCAATTTATTTGTAACAATTGACATATGATGCCATGCTAACTAGCAGAAGCCCCATTGAAAAGAGAGGAATCCATTGGTTTGATGTAGTAATCATTACATTCTGTGAAGCTGTAACAGTGCCTCCCATAATAGAATATCAAGACTGGGCCTGTGCCACTGAACAATCGTAGCATTACGCGAGTCCAAACTCCTGTACGTTAACATGGAGTTGCTAAGGAGCTACGACTCTCGTAGCACTACGAGCACTCTGTGGAACGGGGACCTGGGCATCCTTTCACGAAGCTCTCGTATCCACTGAGACTACGAGCTCTCTCTGCTGATAGCTAATACCGGTACACTGACGGTGCTATGGTTTCTCTACGTATATGAGAGCTTTGTGAAAGTATCCTAGTCACCAAGTGCAGAAGCTAGGACCTAGTAAAGATCAAAGTCAATGATTGGAGGTCAGGTCAAAGGGCAAGGGAAAGGTCGGAGGACTGGGTAAAGCCTATCAGTAATAGGGCTGCAAATAGTAGTCACTATCACCATCATTGACATCAACAACACTTGACACATGGTTGTGATCAGTTCCATCGGGCTACTTTATTCGGTATTCATCCAGGAATCAAATTCACGAAGCTAGTATCAAGTTGAAGCTGTTAACCTGACATCCATGTACCTAACCAACAACTACTCGTAAGAATTCTTTCGCTTATTTTACTTGGAGGATCATTTTTCATCTTACCAGGGTATTCTTGTCGGATGTCTAACGTTGTTTTACTAACACTATGCTGCGTCATTGACATTGTATCACCCTGTCTCCCACATGTTGCCTACTACGTGATTGAAAATGGAGGTATCTGCTTTATACACTAGACTGTAATAACATGAACATGTATTTGTTAACTTTTGTAATCATATTATTCTGTACAGCAGTACGAGTTTGTTTCTGTATAACAATAATAATAATAATAATAGCGGTAACCCAGCAAATGCACAATGTTATTACATTATTACAACATTATTACAATTTTGTAATGTTATTACGATATTGTAATGTTATGTAATATATTGTGTGTTTGTGATTTTAGTCTATAAAATCATACTCAGATTACGTATCAGTGTGTTCCTCTTTGTAGTAGTAGTAGTTACTGTAGTAGTACAAATAATAGTAGTAATACTAATAATATAATAAAGTAGTAGTATATAGATTTTTTACAATTATCCAGTTCTGGAAGGAGTGAACATGTTATTACACTAAAGCACTGTAGACAATTCATATTATATGTCTTATAAAAAACTAGATATACGTACTGTGACTGTAAATATTGAAGTGTTTTTTTTTTTCTTTTCAAAATGTGGTCTTATTGGGTCTATGAATGACAGACAGTTTTGTTGCTACCAGTTTATTTCTCAGCTTTGGCGTTATTTTGCCTGGTTGACTGAAGTATGTATTTGTACATAGTGTGTGGAAGTAAGGATGCCTTGTATCGAGCGTCCTGTCCGGGGCTGGCTGGAACACGACGCATACCAGTGTCAGAGATGTCCGTATTCCATTCTATTATAATTGTAATGCACATTTCCACACATTTCCTGAATTATTGCTTGGCTTGTGATGTTTACTGTTCACTGTTCACTGTACGTTTAGTCTCTCATTACAATGGGTGTATCGCCTGTAAACTTCACTCTCACTATTGTTATCAATCTCCATACACAGCAATATTCATTCCGATCACATGACATTGCTAGTCAGCCAATGGCAGCAGAGCTCATATCCGACTTAATTGCCATGATACATTTTCCCTATGAAGAAACTGTTGTTAAGATTATGACAATGTATTATGCAGTTTTCTAGAATAAGAAAAAGCGACTCTAAACCCCAAATCAAATAAAACAAGATTATGCAGTATATATTATTCTAGGTCAACTGTTGGTAGACCTGCCTTGTTGGCCGTAGAAGGGTTTATAGAATAATAGCTACTGCTTAATCCCCTCCATGCTGAAGGCAACCAAAGATGCCCTAAAGAGCTGTGCCTGTGCCTAATTCAACAGGGAGAGGGTTAAATTAAGCCAGTCATAGTCTCGTATAATACCAATACTATGGTTCCAGATACTCACTTCCTGTCACATGTCATATATTTTTTTTCTATGTTCTCTTCAGTGACATGATATTTACAACAAAAACTATTTGGGAAAAAACGAACCAATTTCAAACTCAATAGTTGTGTTCAGACAGGGTGAGCTCCTTTGGCATTATTTTGTTACAATTTGTTCATGAAACTTGTTCATCAATGTCACTAGAATATGAGCTAGTCAGACTTTGCATTCTGAAGTTTGTGCAATCACATGACTTGTACCCTGGCTTCTGGGACCAAACCTATATGTTCTTGGTTTTATATTGACCTTCATGTTACCTTGAAGCCTAGACGTACCTGTGTTTCATCAATAGCTTTCACTTTCACTTTAGCAGTCGCATTCTATTTACATACATTTTCATTTAGCTTGGAAGGACGAACTCTTTGTATTGCATGTGTCCCTAAGAAGTGTCCGGTGCCCCCAGTGGGTGCCCGGTGCCCCCAGTGGGTGCCAGACTGCCTCAGTATGGCTTGGAATTGGATCGCCACCATCCAGTTGATTTCATTACCTCCTCAATGATCTTTGTACATAGATTATACACCTGTTGATGTGTCAAGCTTGTTGAAACCTCATGCAGCAGTTGCGATGCTATGACATTTTTGACATGCTACATTTGACATGCTACTATATCATTGTTGACATGTCAATTTGTGGACTCTTACAATGTACTCAAATTCAGGGCCTACTGTTTTGTTTTATGATGGATTATTTGGATGTTCAGTGACACTTCAGTTTTTGTTAGTAGAATGTTACTCTGTATGTTTTTGACATAATTGTCTTCAGCTAGTATATTTCTTGTCTTACAGAACATGGACTATTCTATATGCTACAGTTACTGAACACTGTGATTAACATTAGCTATGCTAGCTAGCCTATTAGCCTGTTGTACATTTATGTTATCTTAATATTATAGACTAATTTAGTAGTTATACTGACCATTGAAGTTACGTTTTTCTTTTTCAATACAGTGAATTGCCATGGACACATATTGTGGTTGTCATGGCAACGAGATCGTTCTACTTTGGCTTTGAATCAGGAACAGTAGAACAATGTACAGATAGTTTGGTTATATTTGAGACAACACGACTTTCGCAGGGAAATAGGGTAACTTTCAAATTAAATGTAAGACCAAGGAAATAATGAACTTTGATGATGCATTGTACATGCTTCAGGTATCAAGACGTTAGGAATCTCAGACGACAATGCTTGATAATTGTTATTGACATCTCCAATAAATTAGTATTAATCTGTGGAAGTTAACGCACTACTAAGGCTATAACATGTATTGGCTTCCACAGTTGAATGCTGATTTAGGGGAAATACCAATAAACATACATTATATTACATTGTATTGTAGTCGGAGACAACGATAAGTCGTCGTTACTAGGGATGAACAATTCTCGTAGCGACGTTAAGCTGTTAAACAATGATCTGTAAGTTTATAAGAGTACAGTATGTTCAGAAGAATAAATAACGTGTCTCAAATACATCTCAGAATGTCATTACATGTGTTCCAATGTTGCAGTCGGTGTGTATGCTACCTGACCTGTTCAAGTCCCATATGTGAAATGACTAATTCAAATAAATAAATTAATGTTTATATAAACTATTTTCAGTGTTTTCTATCGTACAGACTCTGTTCTTATCTACATACATTTTGAACAGTTGCATAACGCCGAAGGTGAGATCTATTCCCTCGACCAGGAACCGGACCCAATTCCCGGTAATCTGGCTCATTATATAATTATAAAATAGTGTCCTAACCCATATACTATAGTTTGGCATGAAATGCATTGACCCCCCTATTTCGTAGATTATCTCGGTAAATACTTCATGGAATGAAA
>JAUTBZ010160977.1:0-10976 GCA_032361785.1 Lepetodrilus galriftensis | reverse complement strand
ACGATTAAGATCGATGAAAATAAAGCCGCCCAGTCATCAGCAGCTTCATATCCATCACCGAAATACAACGCGATAGAAATCCCTAAAAACGCAACAACCGATGTAATTGCATCCGACCGATGATGCCACGCATCCGCTAAGAGGGCAGTGCTTCCTGTCGCAATACTGCGTTTCTTCACAAATTGGAAACTAAACTCTTTTACTAAAATTATAGCGAATAAAATTATTAGAGTATATTTTTCTGGCATGTCTCCAACGACAGGATTCGTAATATTTACGATCGCGTGATAGGCGATTCCCAAAGCGGCGGCGATCAAAAAAACAACAATCACGAACGCGACCAAAGGCTCCGCCTTTCCATGTCCATAGGGATGATTTTCATCCGCGGGTAAAGATGCGTACTTCAGTCCCATCCAAACGATTATTGAAGAAACGACATCGGTCGCTGACTCCACAGCATCTGCAATCAGAGCATCGGAATGACCAAAAAAGCCTGCCCAACCTTTGACGATGGCTAAGGTTAGATTCACGAGAATACTAATCAGCGATGTTTCTTCAGCTTTTTGTGAATCCACAGGAGTCTCTTTTTAGAAAAAAAAGAAGAGAGAGTTACTTACTTTTAGGGCACAAAGTTTGTGCATAAATCGAGTACCAAGGTTTCCTCAGTAAAGGTTCCGCCGGGTTCGTACCACATACAAATTTCCCGTTTTGAGTCGCGGCCAACGTCCTCATTCCAATCGATATCTTCGAGGTTAAACAAACCCTTTCCCCAAATCTCGTCCAAAGCCGTGATCATTTCTGGAGTAAAGTCCATGTCATACTTTCCTGAATCGTAGGCTTCAAAAGCAAGTCGTTTTGTGATGGGTTTGGTGATCGGTGAGGTAAGGTAAGTCCAGCAAACGGACTTCACACCACCCACGGAAATATTCCAACACACCGCAAGGTCAACATTAATAGTGAAAACATCGTCCCAATCTTTATAGGGATATGACGATTCGTTAGTACACCAGCCCCCTTTTGAACATATTTTATCTGTACATGCTAAGTCGGCTTTTACGAACCCATCAAAGTAAGGACATTCTACACAACCCGAGGCGTTTTTATCGCAAACATCGTAATTTCCAGAACATGCGGCGTTATCACAAAAATTTCCAGTACACGTACCATCTGGACACTTTAATCCTTCAACACAATCGGCTTCTTCCGTACATTTTCCGCCTTCGGTTACACGGCAAATCTTGGGTGTTTGAGTTGTATCACATTTTATTTTTTGACCCACACAATCATCGGCGTTTTCGCAAGTAGAACCCACACCACCTTTGCATCGGTCGCCTACACAAGCCTGTCCGTCGCCAGCACATTCGTCGGTTCCCATGAGGTCGCCTGTCTCGTTGCAATTGTCGTCTTTTCCATTACAAATCTCTTTGGCTCCGGGGTTCACGTCTTTGTCATTATCATCGCAATCTTCTTCTTTCTTTTCGCAATCGGTAGAACCTTTAGCGCCGTATCCGTCTCCATCAACGTCGGTACAATTCGCCGCACATTCTTGAGGACCATCTTTACAATCTTCATCCACATCGTTTCCGCAAACTTCGGTAGAACGTGGATTTATCGCCTTATCGTTATCATCACAATCAGGTCCAAAACATCCCTTTCCAACACCAAAACGATCGCCATCATTGTCCACACAATCGCCACCGCCCGTCTCACAATTCTCATCGCGTTGGCCGTCACAATTGTTATCTTGTCGATCTCCACAAACTTCTTTTACTGAGGGGTTTGTTCCCGCTGAGGAATCGTTACAATCCGTTCCGCTAGGACAGCTTGCAGTTTTCCCTTTAAAGCCGTCATGATCTTTATCGAGACAGCCCTCATCACCTCCATCATTGTTTCCGTTATTAGTCCCATTATTATCAAGGGCCGCATCCGCGCAAGCGAAGGAAAAAAAGGAAATCAATAACAATAATCCGAATTTTAATTTCATTGTACACCTAATCGATCAAGTACTTTTGTGCATCCTATAGACAAGCCGAGACTATCGCAATTTCTCTATGATATTTCAATGGAGTAGCCAATTGCTTCCAAAAGCTCGGGGTAAGGTTCTTTCTTATCGAAAGGCTCACCTAATAACCCTGTTTCAAACTTCTCTTCGCGATAGGCCGAAATTTCTTCCAAAATTTTTGCACGTTTCGCGTCACCGCTGAGCACGCGTGATCGAGTACGTAAAGGGTCAATGCTCCCCGTTTTATCGATCACGCATATGGACTCGACGTTTCCGAAATCCAAAGATTCTACAATAGGAAACACATCGCTTGGTGTACGAATAAATGCGATCAGCGTTGAACTGGGATTCCTTTCTTTTTCAAAAGTACGAAGGATTTTAGACAAGGGCGCATCATAAACTAAATCAAGAATAACCAGATCCGAGGAGCCCGTAAACGCCGCGAAAATATCCAACATGGATTCCTCCATGTCATTAAAAAGACGAGCATTATACGCATTCACTTTAAGAAAATCCTCTCCCGAGTGATGATAGAAAATGGGAGATTCAAATTCTTGAACAATCGTATTTACGAAGTGCGAGAACTCCAGATTCCCGTCCTCAGGGAAAAAGAAAAGATGGGAGGCACCTCGCATCATCGGCGCAAGCGTATCGATTGAAATTTTATTCGTAAGAAAAAAACCTCCTCTAAAGTTCTCAATCACACTTTTACTCACCTCGATCCATTCCAAGTGACTTGCGTGTTCTATGGCCGTGGATATTCCCAATTCCCCCTCTTTTTTTTGAAGGCTAATCGGACCTAACACGACATGATTCGATAGTAGATCCACATCAATGCGATGCTCGCCGACGATACGAATGACCTTTGCGAAGAACTCTACTTCGCCTTGTTTGCATTTTAAAAAGTAGCGTTGCTGTGTTTATGATGAGGGTCATAAATTCTAGCGAAACGCCCAATAGTGGAAATGACTTCGCTGTTTCGGGCTTTGTAGTTCTGGATTTTTTCGAGAGGAGATTTCATCTTTGGAAGCTAACAAAAGCTTGGGATAGAAAAAAGCCTGATTTTTATCCGCGTTCACCAGAAAGGTATCGTGCCGCAAAAGACGAGCATGGCGATTCGAAAACCTGCTTGGCTTTTCCAAACTCGACCACTCTTCCGCCATTTCCGTCACACCAAAAAACGGCTAAATCATCAGCAATTCTTTTAGCTTGCGCCAAATTATGAGTAACGATGACCACACATAACTCCTCCCTAAGTTCAACGATAAGTTCCTCGATGACGCGTGTTGCCATCGGATCCAGGGCGCTACAAGGTTCGTCAAAAAGAAGCACTTCGGGGTCAAGGACCAAAGCACGGGCAATACATAAACGCTGTTGTTGACCGCCAGATAAATTATCGGCGCGATGATCGAGACGGTCGGAAACTTCTTTCCATAACCCCACTCTTTTGAGCGAAGCTTCGATTCGTTGATCAATTTCGGATCTTTTTTTGATACCTCTTTCTTTGAGGGGAAGCACAAAATTCTTTCGAATGGAAAGAGGAAAAGGATTAGGTTTTTGAAAAATCATCCCCACCCTTCTACGTAAGGCGACCAGATCCACCTCTTGATTTACGACATCACCAAAGGTCTCTACTAAAATCTTTCCTCCTACTTTGCAGCCTTTTTCTAGGTCGGTCATTCGATTTAAGCTTTTTAAAACACTCGTTTTTCCGGCACCAGAAGGTCCCACAAACGCGCTGATATTAGTCTTTTTAAGAGAAATATTTACGCCCTCTACCGCTAACGTATTTCCGTAGCGAATGGATAGATTCACGATTTCGATTGCATTTTCCATCATTGACCTCGTCGGCTCCAGAACCCAGAAATAGAATAAATGGTGACATTTATAATGACCAATAAAAGAACAAGAACCAACGCAGAGGCATTTGCTCTTTCAATTCCACCTGGCACATTCATGGCGAGGTCGTAAATATGTATAGATAAAACGCGCCCTGAATCGAAAACGCTTTCGGGCCAGCGATCCACATAGCCACTTGTAAAAAGCAAAGCGGCGGTCTCTGACATTGCTCGCGCCAAACTCAAAACCAAAGCGATGACGATAGCCTTAGAAGCCTGGGGAACCACAATTTTAAAGGTCACAGACAAAGGACGCATCCCAAGTGCATATCCTGTTTTTCGATAAACATCGGGCACTTGTCGTAATCCCTCTTCAGCTACGCGGATGAAAAAGGGCAACATCATGCAAGATAGAGTCAACGCGCCTGAAAGTATTGAGAAGCCGAAACCTAAAACTTGTGAGAAAAATGCGTTCCCAAATAAACCGAAAACGATAGAGGGTACGCCGGCCAAAATATCTAAGCTCCATCGCACTAAAATACATAGTCGTTCCCAACGTTGGCTCATTTCGGATAACACAATAGCCGTCGCCAAACCGATGCTTGTCGACACTAATAAGGCGATTCCTACGACCCAAAGTGTGGAGGCGATTATCGAGGATATTCCTCCGGCTCGTCCTGCGTCTCTTGGAGGTGTACTCAAGAACTCCCACGATATTTCCGAAAATGCAGAGTATCCGATATCGCCTAGAATCCAAAAAAGGAGAAGAATAGGAATCCCTCCGAGCCCGATCGTAAAAGCTTTGGACAACCAAATTTTCATGATTCGAGCTCCCGTGATAAGCGGTTGGCTGCAATCACAAATAGCGTAACGAAAAAGAGTAATACGGCAGCGGTCGCAAATAAGGCACCACGATGAATATCTAAAGCATATGCCATTTCTAAAGCGATATTGGCGGTCAGTGTACGCACAGGTTCAAAAACGGTACTCGGAATTTGGATCACATTTCCGCAAACCATAAGTACCACCATCGTTTCGCCCACTGCCCGACCAATGCCGAGAATCACGCCAGTGGCGATACCGCTTTTGGCTTGGGGAATAATAATTTTCCATACCACTGACCAACGCGAAAAACCCAAAGCGTGCCCGGTTTTTATGTGTACCTCTGGGACAGATTCCAGCGCGCTCAGTGTTACCAAGGCGATGGTGGGAACAACCATCAAACTCAGGACTAATCCCCCGGCAAGCAAACTGGCTCCGGGTGCATGAACGCGTAGAATCAAGGGAACGATGGTGGTCAAACCCCACAACCCGATAACCACGCTTGGAATTCCACCAAGAACTTCTAGACATCTTCGATAAATCGTACGTCGATAAGTTCGAAACTCTAGACCCAAAATTGCGCTAGCAATGCCTATGGGCCCTGCAATTCCTATCGCGATCAACGTGGTTAAAAGGCTCCCTACAATAATCGGGATGATGTTGTACTTTTGGTTTGTGGGATTCCATCGATCATCAAATATGAGATGAGAAAGCCCGACCTCAGAGGCGAAAGAAAGGGCCTCAGAGAAGATAAAAATATAGATCAATGCCACGACAGCTAAGGCAGTAAAGCTGACGAGTAAAAAAAGACGACCTACATTACGATCCCAGCGGAACAAAGAACTGCCCTTCAACGAGATCATGAACTTCTTTGGACTGGCTGAATTTAATAAACTTCCTTACTAATCCTTTGGGCTCTTCTTTGGTTATAAAATTTAGAGTCCGCGCCAAAGGAAAGCTTCCATCTTTAACCGTTGCACGTGAGGCTTCTACACCGTTCATTTTTAAGAGCTTAATCGAAACACCTTTTTCGACATCAAACTCCGCAGTTCCCACAGAAACATAACCAATGGCATGAGGGTTCCCAGCTACCGTTTGAATTCCTTGCTCATTGTCTCCAATAACCACTGAAGCTTTAATATTTTCATTCTTCATTTTAAAATATTTTGTAAAGAGTTCCAGTGTCGATCTTCCTTCTGCCTTATTCACCACAGTGACCTCGCCTTCTTCGCCACCTACCTCTTTCCAATTCTTAACTTCACCAAGGTAGATTTTCTTTATTTGATCATCGCTCAAACTCTCGATTTTATTTTTTGCGTTCACGATTAAGGCGATCCCGTCTGAGGCGATTTTATGTCCGATCACATCACTCTCACTTTTGGTAAGCGATCGCGAAACCATGCCAATATCATTGAGTCCTTTTCTTGCGTCCGAGAGTCCACGGGACGACCCCCCCATTTGCACATCCACACGTACACCTGGATTTTGTTTTTCAAATCGGGCTCCGAGTTCCCTTGCCAAGGGAGCAATCGTGCTTGAGCCCGTCAGAACGATACGTTGGGAGTCATTCCTTTTGCATGAACCAAACACGCTAATTATAATCAGGAGAGTAAATAATTTTTTCATGTATTGTGGATGTTGGGGTTCAAGAATCGGTTCAAAATAGTTAGGTTTCTTGTTACCAAAATGCGGATATTTTTAAAATCATGAATTCAAGACTTGAACTTCTTAAAATCGGGACCATATTGTCTAAGTTATGAAACCAATTGCGTTCTTCGGAATCTAAACGAAGTACGACCTAAAACGGAGAATCTATGTCAGCGCCTATCCATATTACTGCCGCAAATTTTGAAACTGAAGTTGTGGAATCCGATGTTCCTGTCCTTATTGATCTTTGGGCTCCCACTTGTGGTCCTTGTCGAGCACTTGCCCCTATTCTTGAGAAACTTGCTGGGGAATATGATGGGAAAATCAAAATTGGGAAAATCAATGTTCATGAAGAACGAGAGCTCGGTCAGGCATTTAATGCTCAGTCCATTCCGATGATCGTATCTATGAAAGGACGCGATGTTCAGGAAGTGACTGTTGGATTTCGTGGTGAAGGATCTGTACGAGAAATGATCGACAAATTGATCGCCTAGAGTTGGACCTCGGTCCTTATTTTAGTTGAGTTTTAGAGCACCTTAGAGGTGCTTTTTTTCGTTTTGAAAGTGAAGGTCTATTCGCTATTTCTTGGTAGCCACGACCAATCGTAAGGAGCGATGAAGATCCACATCTGGATTTATGACACTAACTTCAAAGCCATGTCTCCATAATATTTCTGCAGATTGTTCCACCGTAAAGCGGAGATAAAACATAATAAAGGGTGGATCCATGACTAAGTTGCGCACATGCATGGTGAGGTTAAACCCTCGGGCTAACCAATAGGCGGGATTTGCTTTAGTCGGCATTGGATAGGTTAAAAAGATAAAACGTCCACCAGGTTTAAGCGCACGTCGAATCCCGGCGATCAATTTTTCGTATTCGAGAATTTCGAAATGTCCAAACGCACCTGAAGAAGTGACTACGTCAAACTCTTCTTCAAATTCCATTTTTAGAGCATCGCCCAGAAGATAGTTAATGGGCTGTTTTCCAAACTCGCTATTGGTCAACTTTCGTGCTTCTTCTAACATCCCAGGGGAGTTATCGATGCCCGTGATTTCTCCGTGAAAGGAGTCATCACGAAGTAAGGCTCTTGGGATAGCTCCAGTTCCAGATCCAACGTCTAATAAACTAAAACTCTTCTTTTTAGATGTGGATGCTTTGTCCGAAAAAATCTCTTTTTTTAGCACCTCGATAAATAAATCGGGAGTACGAAAAGGGGTGTATTCGAATTTATCAGCGAGGAGATCGTATCCGTCTATTGTGGAGGAAAAAGCTTGTTTGGCGAGCTCGTAGAGAGAGGGACCTTTGGGATGAAACATAGTATTATTTTTCTGGGGAAAATGAATCTGGAAATCTTATCTGCAACCCGCGTCGGTGGGTGTCACGAAAACAAAGTCAAAACACATTTCTTCAGCAGAACCAAGACCGCCACTCACAGCATCATTCTTATAATTCTCATAAAGACAGGTCGTTTTAATTTTATCGCCAATTTTAAGCTTAATGTTGTAATCATAGAAAGGTTGGTTTTCGAAGGACCATCCGCTTAGATCGATCATGGATTCTTTTTGACCGCCGGTGCGGGTAATGGTCTCGTGGAACTCAGAACCAATTTCATGCATATGAGGAAAGCCGATAAAGGCGGTCATATCTTTTGTGACAGTACAAGTATCGCTGGATTCTACCTTTTCGCCAGGGGCTACCGTTATATTTGGAATCCCCGTACCCAGATCGAGCATACGATATTCATTGGTAACCTTGGGAGAAATGTATACTCGTACACCGCTGCTATCTACTGCGTTCTCGATTCCGGCGCCGTTGTTATAATGAATTTGCAACACATATTTTTCATCAGGGTTAATTTCCACACCACCATCTGGAAATTGCAAAGCTCCTCCGCCCGGAGCCCAAGCGTAGTAAAACTGACCACTTTGTGCCGCACATTGAAAACCGCTAAATTGTTTACTTGGCACATTATCGGCACGCATCAAAACAAGGTGGTGGAGAACCCGCGCTTCATCGATGATGGCTTCAAAACGTTGGATAAAACCACCATCTTTTGGAGCATCAAAAGCGAAGCATTCGTAGTCATCTAAAGTATTTTTGCTCACCGCAAACTTATCCGCAATAAATTCATGTTGAGTCGACCCGGCGGGTGGAGTTTGGGGAGCGTTATGGACGGTTCGATTTGCAACTAAACCGATAGAATGATCGGGATGAATATTTCCGCATGAGGCCCATTCTGTAATCGTGTCGCGATCCTGATGTGAAACCTTGGTGCCATTTGGAGGCATTGTATAATTTGCAGTTCTGGTGGCTATTTTGTCGACATGACGTTCGCCCTCCTTTCCCGCGATCATCGCATCATAGTCCACCAAAGAATAGGGAGCCCCAAATTTCGGCGAGGCTCCGTGGCAATCTCCGCAGTTTTTATCCACTCGCGTTTTGATGATGAGATCCCATTGTTCCTTAGAGGGAATACAATCTGCGGTGTTCGTTTTGTTATTTGAACTCGTTTTATTATTGGAGTTCGATTTGTTGTTGGAGTTCGTATTATTGGAGTTCGTTTTGTTATTTGAACTTGTTTTGTTGTTAGAAGCGTTCGTCGTTTTATTGTTCGAATTCGATGGTTTATCGTTATTCTTAGTCGGATTTTCATCGGCTCCACAACTCATCATCACAACTATAATTACGCTAATCCCTATTTTCCATCGATTCATCCAAACTCCTAAAATTGGAAATGTGGTGCATTGTCCATGATTCATCGATTCAATTCAAGCTCACCTTAAACTCACCCAAGGTATTTTCCTTTCGAAAATCTTGTTCGATTTCTTTCCCTCGGTTTTATTTGCTGTTAATAATAGAGTCATCTTTGAACCCCAGAGGGACTTTGAATTCACTTAAAACTCTACTATTCGCAAGCTTATTACTCTCATGGAATGGGTGTATTGATGACGTCTCAAGTGATCCGCAAACCACAGATAGCGGACCTGACACTCATGATGGGGGAATGAAAACGGACCTTGATATGAAAAAGGCGCGGACTGATGTGAAAGACACGGTCGATGTCAAAGAAGAAGACATCATTGTGCCTGAGACTTGCGGAAACGGAGTGATCAATGTGGACGAAGATTGCGAAGCGAAAGAACTCCGAGGAGCAAATTGTCAAAGCGAGGGATTTGAGCATGGAAAGCTTACCTGTTCTGCCACCTGTACTTTGGATACTTCAGCTTGTTATAGTTGTGGCGACGGTAACGTAGACAAGGAGGAAGTTTGTGATGGCACCAATTTTGATGGGAAGACATGCAGCACCGAACTCAAGGGCGCAGCAAACGGAAAGCTTAAATGTGCCGATGATTGTAAATCTTTTGAACAAAAAGAGTGCGTTCTAAAATACAGTCAAGTTGAAGCAGGTTCTAAGCATGTTTGTGGCTTACGTGTAAAAACCGGCAAAGTAGATTGCTGGGGGGGAAACACCGGAACAATACCCAAAGACAGCTTTACGATGATCTCCGCAGGTGCAGGTTATACCTGTGGAATTCTAGCTAAAACTAAAGGAATAAAATGTTGGGGTAAAATAGCGGGAAAGCCAATCAAGATTTTTAGGGAAACCTATATACACCTTAACGCCGGTCGTGAACATGCTTGCGCGATCAAAACAGACCGGACCATCGAATGTTGGGGCGAGGTCGCCTCGATAAATGCAGATCGACCGAAGGGAAAATTCCAGTACGTTCATGTGGGTGCAGATAAGATGGCATGTGCATCGATGAATGGCAATCTTACTTGTTGGGGCAAACGAAAGCCAACCCTAATCCCGAGAACAGCCTACACAAAAATTAGTCTTTTCATGGATATCTGTGGAATAAAAAAGGATAAAACCATCTCATGTAAAAACGGTTCGAACCCTAAAATTTACAAAAAATTCAATGGAGATATTACTGCGCCGCTTGGTACCTACCTGGATATGAGTGAGAATGCAGAAGATATCTTCACAATTAATGGTATCCGTCTGATTTCCAATTATGCGTGTTACCTCAATACCAATAATCGTGTGAGTTGTCTCTCAAATGCAGAAAAAGTCCTACAACCCAATCCCACCGAAAAATTCAAACAAATCACGACCGGTCTTCGATTCGCGTGTGGATTAAAAACTGACGATTCTATTTATTGTTGGAAGAAAGACGGCGGAAAGCCTGTAGAAAGTTTCTTTTAAACTTGGGTTAGTTATCCTCAACACAGGATGCAATCAAACCATGTCCAGTAGAAATGGAAGCTTTGCAAACCATTCCCTTTGGGCATTCATCCTTTTTAGGATCACAATCACCGCCACATAAAGATTTTTTGGAATTATTTGCGTTAATACACAAACCGAACTCACACGTGGTATCGTAGTGTACATCAGCGTCGGCCGTACAATCTTCTCCAACCTTCTTCGTTCCACGTTTCCCTGGAACGCAGCATGCGATAATCTTGCTCTCGGTTGAACTAATATTCTGACAACGCATCGTTGCATCGCAATCGTCGTTTATAAAACATTCTGTGAATCCACCTTCTTCACAATCTTTGGAAACACTTGGTGTAGTCCCCTTATTGGTTGTATTCTGGTTTGTAGCGTTCGTCGTATTATTGGTCTTCGCGTTGGTCGTATTATTCGTCTTCGCGTTAGTTGT
>JAUTBZ010160966.1:0-10980 GCA_032361785.1 Lepetodrilus galriftensis | reverse complement strand
AGGCTCGCATAATACAATGCTTATCCCAAATGCAGGATACTGACGGTATCTAAAGACACTCGGGTAATAATCTCTATTGCTACATCAGAGAATGTCCATTGATACGAAATGTCAAGATGTCCTTCTATTATAAATGTATCCCGCAGGCTTATGCAGATTGCTATGTAAATATGGCTATCATTCTGAAAAGATATCGATCAATGGGGATTAAATTAATATGATCTAGGTTTTGTAAATATACAAATAATAAAACTAATGAGTAATTTATTGGCATATTATTGCTCAGAAGTTTATGTTTTTGTTATTCGTGTCAACCCGTCAAGTCATATATAGCTTAATGTATTCTATCATCAGTTTATTTGGTCCAGTTTATTTGCATTAATATCTCAGCTTAGTAAAGTATCTATGCTCATTTGTATTCGGACAGTGTTGGATGCTAGGCAGATGTCCTGTCTGGTGGATCAGCTATGCTCATAGCCAGCATTTAGTCATAATTAATTGAACAGCTTGTTGTTGGATGTGAGAGGAGGTGACCCAGATATTACCATTCCGCCCAAT
The DNA here is from genome assembly GCA_032361785.1 of Lepetodrilus galriftensis. Taxonomy (NCBI): domain Eukaryota; kingdom Metazoa; phylum Mollusca; class Gastropoda; order Lepetellida; family Lepetodrilidae; genus Lepetodrilus; species Lepetodrilus galriftensis. Next base: position 10,422 of record JAUTBZ010160966.1, on the reverse strand, counting down.
TCTTTCATTGATATCCTGTTGTGATACGGTATTGTGCAAATGTATTCATCCGGCGTAGGATATGCTTTCAATACCGAACTGATAACTTATTTACTTGGCAGGCGGATTAATAGCCAATGAAGGCTTTGATCGAAGAAGCTTCTTTTATCCATAAAGTAACGATAATGGTATCATCATACTATGTATAACATTATACAGACTTAAACAGTTAAAAGTAATCCCTACATGTCCTCAAGATATTGACTGTCGGTGACGGACATGCACAACCATTATTTATCCGTAGAGATATATGATACAGTGCAGTGTAGCCTTGCTTTCAATGAGCTCATAGTAATTGTCAGTAATACGCAATCACAATGCTTGTTACCGTAACTTGGCGTAAGCAAGGTCTCCAATAAACAGATTGCCCGATGTTATACATGTCCTGCAGCATACCTGTTAGAAACGGTTAGGATCATGTTCGTTAAACATATAAACTTGTGCTGCAATATTTCTCGAAATCTTTCTTACAGACGAGATCAACCTTTGTATTGGTGATACTTTCCGTTGAAATATGGCATCCATTGCATTTGTAGAGATTAATACAAGGCGAATAGAACATGCGGTATTGTGTGTAGTAATTTGATGAAGATATAATGTGTCAACGTAAGCTTTTATTAATTCAATACATTCACATTTGGTTGTAATTCAATTGTTTCTCCTTGGTGAATTAAAGAACCTACCTAGGATGTATGGCTTCATTCAAGGAAGTCAACATAAGGATTTATTTTACAAACGTGTATGCTCCTCACAGATAGTACTTCGTTTGATGCCAATGCCACGTTAGTAATATCCAATGTCAACCTTCGCTTGGCTCGACAAGAAGATGTGTGTTATAAAAGAATTCAAGTTATGGTGATACCAAGACCGTACAATATATTACACTATTTTACCAACATGATGTTGATGCTGATGCTGCGGGTGCTGCCGCTAATGAGGGAGACGAAGATGCTGCTGCTACAGATTATCTATATAATGCTACGTTTAAAAAATCATGTCCATGCCACAGTAGGTGGATAAGTGTGAACCCGTATGCCATCTGACCTCAAATCTCTGGGGATTATACAACCCAAGCTGCCAGTTTGTAGTCGTAAAGGGGGCGTTCTTGAACTAATCCACTTGCCTCGGGTGACACATATTTCAATAGCCAGTTCAATGTGGCACACATGTACTATACGTTATACCATGCTCGGTGCTATGTAGCTCACGAACAACGAGTATGTTGATTCCCTAGCTGGCAAATAAACGTGTCGAATATTTGTCAGCCGTGGAGACCCGTGATTGCATGATCTCGGAGGTAAAGTACCATCATGTAATACCAGCGGGTTTGGATTCCGTGTTCCATCAGGGTAATGCTTCCCCTCGTAGGATAGTTGAGCCAATTAGTAGAGTCCAGCCTCCAGACATATTACTAATAATAGCACGTATTGCGCCATCAGACGGACAGACGTGTGAAGAAAGTGAACCAAGCCACTTCCAGCTGAGACAAACATGAATTAGAGAATTAGAATAGACATCATTACCAACAGGTTCTACTTTGTCGTGTCCAGAATAAACTCATCATCTTGAAATATGTTACCCGAAATATTACAAGGGAGAAACACACTATAATTAAACTTTGATAATTATATTTGATAATGTCAATTGGCATTATAGTATCCATGAAATATATCATCTGTACTTTACGAAGGATGTGAACCATGTAGACGACCGTCAATGCAGGATACATGCATTTCAATTTGATAGTTGGTTATTTTTAATTAGTTTGTAATTAGTATAAGTATGCACCCACGAAATAAGTATATGCAACTGCAATATTAGGAATTACAATAACACTACTATTAACGTCATAGAGACCAATAAAAAAGCACGGTCATGCCCTGAAGTTATGAAACGTTTTTAGTACGATTTCATACTGGAATGTTACGATAAATTACCATTGATAACTAGAAACGTGCCAATTAGAGATGGAAACAAGCCATCGCTTATCTCCCGTGTCTCGTTGTGGTATATCCCGAGCTAGTGATCGATCTTAACATCATGGGTTCAGAATAACGTACCGCATTTCCTTTGCCTGATGATGTGCGTTAAAACCAGTTTCTATAAAACCTCATGTCGAACGTTTCATAGTCGAAGAGCAAATTTCAGTAAACTTTCGAGAATGTCATAATGAAATCTATAATGTATAAAACAGGAAAGTGTTGATAAAACAAGCATTCACATTTGTTTCATTATGCCACTTAATACTCTCAGTTTGCAGATATGCGATTAACGCAGGATTATCCAATATTGTTTCCACTGTATAGGTGTTACCATAAAGCTAACATACCCATTTAGTTGATTTTCGTAGTACTTTTATATCATTCAGGTAATAAACTAATACTTATATTCTTGAATTAAATATTCTTAAACAAACCTGTACTGTACTGTAACATCTTCCTTGTAACGGTCAATTTTGAGAAGAATGAACACGAACATTAGGATATTCATATAACTATGTTCCGATGACGTGAACAGAAAGTCCAGTAAGAATGATACACTCATGTCTTCAAGTTGTCTTCCATGGTCGCCTAACCGACCCTGTGATCGCAGTAGGTAGCCTAGTCAATAACTGGAACTATTCCATTATATAGGAATACGATTTCTAGATAGGGAAATTGATATTTCTCTGGCCAAGTGCACTTCCATATTCACTGCAGTAGTACTTGAAGCTGACGGTGGTAGATAGCTTTGGTAACGAGTAGTTGTAGCACCAATTATGTTATCACGCGGACACTATCCTATTTCTTGGACCCCTTCAGAAGATATCTTGTCCTGTCATAATTAACTGACGTGGCCTAATTTTACCGTTAGTTTTGTCATGTTGATAGCCTGCTCATAGCAGTACATAGCTAGGTAGTAGGCTACGTATTCAAGGCGGGAAACAAGAAAGCCTGACGACATGATGTTACTATTGTAATATGTATATTATGTAGTTGTTTTTAACAATCAACATGTGTTCCTGCAAGATGGATGTTTCCATTAATACGTATTCCAATTAGTTGAGTGAGTAGTTTTTCATGTAAATAGTTCTTTATTACTTTATTATGCATAGTACTTACTACTTATGTAAATACACAGAAGTGGATTTAGGAGGTTGGGCAACTAATCAAACATGTTTTTTATTGAATAAACTATGTTCAAGTCAAATCAAATGTACTAGAGATGTGTGCGACTTCAGTAGAAGGCCATGGTACTCCTTTACATATCTTTGCACTTGAAGGTTGAAAGAAGACCGTATTATGTATGCAACATACATGGATGATGCGTTGTGTCACCAATGATATTAAGTTCTCATGGCACTTGCATGTAGGTATTCGTTGGTGGCAGCCTGATCTGTGAGTTGACGGGATACTGTGACCTGGAGCTACTTCTGCTGCTTCATCTCCGCAACAACAAGAACAGGAAACCTTACTTTAGCAAGGCCACATTCGACCTCATACAGTTAGTTATAGTATTATTAGCCTATAATTAGGATCACTAGCTGATTGTATCGAAATGCCCGTTTTACATTGGTCATCACGTTCTCTCAAAGTAAACACTTGTGTCACCATGGACAGAAAGTTACGAGCTAAGTGGGAAACTCAGTCAGCCCACCAATGTGCAAAGTTGTAGACAAGGAATTGTCGAAGTAAGGACTCCGAAGTTTAAGGTCTGGTCGAAATTTAAAGAAATCATTTTATCCAAGATGTACTTTCTACATATTCGACATATTTATGTCTATCTGCAGTGAAATGGGAAATCAGGAAATGAAAATTGTCTTACATGTGTACAACATTGACTATTCGTGAATAAACGTTCAATTGCACGAATTCATAAGTTTTACAAGACGTCGAGTCGCTCGCTTTGCGTTCGTTCCTTTCCGATGGCCATGTAATGATATACAAACCTATATAGCCGAGTATTGCGACTATCCTTCGCGAAATTGCTCTCGCCAATTCGCGTATATATGGTGTATACCCTGGCAAGATGTAGCATAGTTTACGTTACCATTGTGTCTACGTAAATCTCATTAAGGCCGAAACGCAAACTAATACTCCGTTACATCCCTACGTGCACACTCCTAGAATACACATCGCTTCAAGAGACTACAGACCGTATTCTGTCATCAGGTACACCAAATAATATTTACATTCAGTATTATAGAACTGGTAAAAAAATACCACAAAGACATTATATAAACAACAACCTGTCGCCATATGTTCTGTCCAGCTGAGGTCACAAAGGAATATGTTTCTAAAATCATATCTAAATTAACCTTTGTTCAAAATAAACAACTGTTAAATAAATTGTTATTCCCAAGTTCAGGGGTCGTCTATAGAAATGGAACGCACACATTTGATTTAATTTATTTTCATGTGACCGGTGAACTCGAGCATAATGTCAAGCTGTTGCGTGGAGTAAACCCCACCGATTCCACTTTGTCAATAATTATGGATTGGGTGGAAACCAATAATTGAAGTCCGGTGCAGATGAACCATGGAACGTTACTACACTGTACTCGGCACGTCGTCGGTGCACTGCTCCTGGCATGATAGATGGACTCAAAGTTGCGTGTGGACTGTATACGCTGGTTACAACGCTAAGCAATGATACGTTACAGTGGTAGAAATAAGTGTACATTTCCAGATAGCCATGAGGGCACTCTATTCTGGGAACGAGAATTAAAAAATATAATAACAAACGTTGCTCAACCTTATCAAGGTGGCGTCAAGCTGATTCTTGTAAAGGGGCACCTTTCTTGGCAATAATTATTACCGAAAAACATTACTGTATGTAGACCTCAATTGAGGTGTGAGTGTGTGGTTATGTATATCTTTGCGTTATAAACTTTGATTTGTTTATATTTAGCAGTTTAAAAAAAAAAAAAAAAAAAAGAATGGACTATTGATCATGAAAATCAAGAGGGCCAAACTGGAACACCAGAAATGAAGTTTGCGTTCCCGACAATGATTTTAAGAGCCATTGGTCCGCGGGCATGCGTTATTTCTACCCCTTCACGGTTAGAGTGCCCATCTCATATAATTAATTGACCATGGAGATATTGTGACTGGTAACTAGCAGGAGCCCATAAACTATGTTTAGGCTGGTTCTATATATAGGCTACACATTTATTCTGCCCAAAAACAATTGCATCGTTGTACGCTTTCCGTGGAGGTAACACGAATATAAGTGACTGTCAGGACGTTCTTCAGACGAGTGAGCCTCCATTACTAACCTGATGAGAAGGAATGGATTGGCTACTACCAAAACAAGCGCTCAGTGAGATGTTGTGAATTAATTACTAGTAGTTGAGGAAGCAAGCAAGTGGAGGTGATAATACGTCTTACTAGCAGCATCGTCCGGGACTAGATCGTAGTATTTGGCTTCGCAAAGAATATCCAACTTTCGTGTAAATGCATTATTACCGGAAAATGTACAGAGATAGTTATAGTATTACAAATAAAACAAAAATAAAACCGATTAATATTTTTATATTATATTTTTAGAGTGACTGGAATTTCGACTGGACATTCGGGCATGAGACCAAACGTCTCACCGTTAAATAACTCGACAACGACTTGTTCCTGAAGTATTATTTTAATAATGACCGAGTACGAGAACGTGATCTGAATATCGTTTCACGAAGCCCTCATATCTGCTACCCTGGTAGATAGATTGATGGTCATGAGTTGTCAAGGTTTGCTAATAAATATCAGCCGAGAACCGATTGTCCCGTCCAGGCAAGATTTTGAACTGCATAATTTCGCATGGAACTTTGGCAGGAAACAGGCTATTGAATTGGACAAAGTAGTTGTTTCGTATACGTTTCACACACGCAGTGCATATACCAAGGACAACTGGAAAACGCGTCTTAATACATTCGTGTTCTCTGCCAGTCTGTATGTGTGTATAGGTAATACTCTACCAATGTATTGGAACTAGTCTCACACCAGTCGAAGATTGAGCCACGACAAATTATTTGCAAGCCAGGTATTGGTTGAAATGTTGGAAACACATAATTTTATGTGGATAATTTGTCTGGTTTTCTAAAAGCATTCCAGGTTTATAATTGGCATAAGAAATAATTACAACTTGATCCATTGGTCTGAGCCATCTATCTGTGAAATTCAGATGTGTCCAATATCTGCGAGACCGGGGTGACCCACTTCCTGTGAGTGTTTAGAAAACATACGCCGGTAGAATTTCATTATTTGTGGGTTTCCAGGTTCTGCAGATGATGAACTGTTACTTCATGTGTGGTCAGATATTGTGCTTTACTTCCTAAAGATTACATCAATCCAAACTCTACCATTGTGGTCTATGGAAAAGTATTTGGTTGTGTAATACATCACACGCACGCATTTATATATATTATATTATACATGACTTTACGTATGGACTATTACCTGCACGTATGGTTGACATCCTTCTCTTTGTCATATTTCTCAGGACAAGGTGTTTGGTCTTCCTCGGGTCTAGAAACAGCATATTGATACATTGAAAGTGTTATGCAATACTTCAGGGAAAATACAGTAAAGTGCAAACTTTACGCCAATTGCATAATGACAATAGATACGTGTTCATCATTATGCCAATATTATTGTTGTTCGTATGAATGTCATTGCCAAGTTTTAAAAAAAAATTGAAATGTTGCCATCCATATTTTTTCCAGCGATTTACCGATGGTGCCAGTGTTCATAAAGTCTCAAATATTCCTGCTGGTAAAAAACACCAGCTAACATAAGTAGCTCCTAGTCCCTCACGAAGACTCATGTGAACAGGTTATAATGCCTTTCACGAAGATCTCTTATCCACTAAAAGAGCATACCACTCTCTTTGCCCATAGCTAATGCATTGCAAAGGGGTCTCTTAGCAGAGAAGAGGGCTTTAATTTGTACAAGGATACCAAGGTCGGAAAAGCTTCAGGCCCAAAGGATGGCAACAACAAAAAACTCCCGATCCTTCAGTGAATATGTTTGTCTAGCTTGTGCTGACGTATCTTTAGAAGACTAGATGGTGACCAGCGCCAACGGTGCGTCCAATGATAGGCCAGTGCAGCGCGAGCAGCGGATATTGCGCATCTACATGCGCGCCATTACAGGAAGCTGACACTCACGTGTAGACGAAGTAGATCTTTCCCTGACAGTCCTCCATTAGTAGGCTGTTGAGATCATTGTCCGTGGTCCTAGAACAATGCCGTTTGTCTGTCAACATGAGGGTTTGCATTTCTATGTCTAAAGAACAATAGTTTCAATTCGTTATTGGCCTCTATCTTTACAGTTAACCGGCGTACAATTACAAAAATAATAATATGTTTTGATTTGAATCCGGAAAATAAAATAAAATGCACGTACATTATATACAGTATATAAGGAGAATATACTATTTTACAATGTTGCTTCTTAATTGATTGACTTAAACAGATATTTACATAAATTGCATAACAGTTTAACTGTTTAGTATGACCATTAAATAATTCAATAAGTTTGAAAACAGAAGGGTTGTACAAGTAATATTTTTAAAATATGCATTTTCCTAAGTGTAATACATACTGGACTTTCCAGTATAAAATGAAATTCGTGTTCAATATCACTGGAGCTAGCCTTGCATCTTATATCTTTAATGTAAATATTATAATACTTTCCGTTTTCTATGGCCAAAGTATGTGAGGAAAGTAGAACTTTCAAGAAATACATTTTTTTATACAAAGAAGAAATTGATTAAAAAAAAATATATATTGTAAAGTATATCTATCAATGATATTTCAGATATACGGCAATACTTCAGATATACTCATCACAATCCACTTAACACGACGTGAATTTTCTTTCAAAACAGCTGTGATTATTATTGTTGTACATTCTGGTTGGTATATATTGGACTACATGAACACATGACTCTAATAGGCTACGAAATGGTACCGTATACTTTCATCCGTTTAGGAAGAAGACTCAAGAGAACATTAAATTCATCTTACCTTCAAGAAGTCATGTCAGATTGTCAACAGACCTTTGTTATTACGTTGATAGGTTGGTTCTGTCAGTGACCATAACCATATATCTCAATGTAAGAGTTTAGTGGAGACTTCAAGCTCTGCAGAACATATACCACCCCGTGCCTGCAGAGCCGTGGCATAATCTTAATCCAAGACCCAGTGATCATAACTGGATTACAGGCCTGCGCTTCACGAAACGATCGTACTGTAGTCCAGGCCTAAATCAGTCCGCGCGCCATGCTTTTACTATAACAGGAAATGACGTACGCCTCGATTTTTGCCAGGCCTACAGTATACGACCCTTTCGTGAAACGCAGGCACGGTGATTGCGACTTTATAGTAGAGAATGTGTCATTTACTCTCACACTGAATGATTTCCGTGTAATAGTATACTTCACATTGATCATTATCTTATATATATTATGTAAAATGAAATACAGCGGTGCTATGGTCTTGTGAGATAATGTAAGGTGAACTTGTTCTCTCGTCAGTTAACGATACTGTAATGGATTAAGACATAGATTATCCTAATACGCGCGTGTCTGTTGTTAATTTAAGGTACATGCAGTTATGCCCAATAGCTAACGGAAGTTTAAATTCTTTGTTCTTGTATTGACATATTAACATTATTTCAAATGCACTAGCAATCTCTATTGCCAAACGGTGACATAAGTGAACTAATCTTGAAAGCGACTGTGAACTTCAATTCAAAAAAGAATATATATCTAATGCCACAATAATGTGGAAGTGATAATGGATAAAAAGAACAAATTTGTTTTACTGTATTTGTTTATAATTATTACAACCAAGTCTAATGTCGGGTCTAATATAGCCGATTTTTGTCGGCCAATTTTTATAGCGGCCGCACACTAGCGATTTCCGTCGCCGATTTCTGTAGGATTTCGATCGCCTTGCGGTTTTCCGTCGGCCGACAAAAATCGACGACGCGTCGACGACGGAAATTGCCAGCATTAGTCTCGCCGCCCGATCGCACAATATCTAGCATGTTTTGATATTTTGGCGCACCGCACATGTACACTATACTAGGCGATCGAAACCCGACGCAAATCGGCGACGCAAATCGCTGGTCATCCTCTGTCCACAGGGTCATCAGCTTGAATCTTAGTATGATTGTAGTGAATAGTATGAGCTGTTGGGAGAGGGTGATCGCTGGTGTGCGGCCGCTATTAGTTGGCTAATTTATTAATGTCATATCACACATAGGTAGACGAATACGGTAAACGGGTCCACCGGGAAGTACTGACAAGCCATGCCTTGCCATTCATTGAATACGTAGATAACATACATTGTATTGGATATAGGAACTGGTAGAAATGTCGTGATAATGTAATGAAATGAAATGTCGCTATAGTATATACATATATAGTATAGAGATGATTAGATAAGATATACAAGGCCACAGTGAAAGCCGAACCAAGATCATTAATTACAAAAATAGAACTGCTTTTAAGCATGCTAAAGTCAACGAAGAATGATAAACGACCTATGCATAGCCTACATTTCGTGGTTTGATAAATTCTAAAGTCAATATTTGGCCAAACCTGTACCCACAATATAATTAAAAGGTCTTCAGTACTAGTAAAAATCACGAAGAAATAAAAATGATCTTTGTAGACATTTCGTGGTTTGATAACAATAGGCCTACTAGTAATCCAAATAGTTGTATCCATGTTTGTCCAAATCAACGTCCACCCCCCATTCCCACCCCTCAAAAATGAGAGTAAAACCCCAAACAAACAAATGTCCTCAACATTAAATTTTACAGAATAATACATAACATTCGTATGGTTTTTTTGTGTGATTTAAACAATATTTATTATCATGATAAACATGAAAGTACAAACAAGATCACTAACAAGACATAAATATATGCATACACCACGAGAGGGGATTGATAAACAGGTTTATGGCATTCTATATTAATGTCGTATACATTTCGTGGTTTAGTATACGTCATAGAAATACCAACGTTTAAACACTAATAAACAACCTTCGACATCATATTTTAAAACAACGCCTGTACACTGCCAAAGTTCCACAGGACACTTCTAGAAGTTCTTGCAGCTGTTATAAATAGCACGTATTTCAATCGTCCCCATGCAAGTGTTGTTCTCGAAGGCATTTCTTGACGGCCCTTAAGCCTCGGAGCTTGCACCACGAACATCCCAACGCGCGCTGAGCACTGCTAACGTTTGATGGCGTCCTGTAACCTCTCCATGTTGAAGGCAACCAGAGATGTCATAAAGAGCAGTGTTTGTGCCCGAGAGAGTTAAAGGCATAATATCACAGTTGATAAACATGTATAATCGGACAAACGAATTTCGATCTGAGACTAATTACGTCTG
>JAUTBZ010160955.1:0-10980 GCA_032361785.1 Lepetodrilus galriftensis | reverse complement strand
TGCAATATCGATTATAACGTTTTGAATACCATGGTTGGGCACATGTCTCCTGAAAATGTTATTAATTTACAACTTGCAATTATGATTTTATTCAACTTTTTACCATGCACAAGAACTTTTCCCCGCTAGTATAGATAATACTTGGCCTAATATACAGTTTGTAGACAATAGTCAGCCATGTTACGTTGATCGACTTCTGCTATTTAACAACACCTAAATCACTTTTCTTAACCGTCTCCATGCTGAAAGCAACCAGAGATGCCACAAAGAGCTGTACCTGTGCCTATTCTGCACCAATCTGCTCTGTGGTAGATAGCCATGGTCTGTTTTGTCCTCGGGTATTTGTTAGCTGACCAGACCGAATATTCTGGGTTTGAATCTTACACAGGAGTTTTTGTAGGTTCTTGGCCGTTGAAAAGACTTCTGTGTGAGAGTGAGTGAGTGAGTGAGTGTGTGTGCGTACGTGCGTGTGTGTGTGCGTGCATGCATGCATTCGCGCACTGTATTTATATATCACCTGTAGTTTATCTGCACCTAGTGTGTGTTATCAGTGTATAATACCCATAGCTGTTTCAGGTTCTGCCCCAACCAGTATAAGAAGATCAGTCAAATAGTGTTCAAAGCAGAGGAAATGTCTCAATTTACTTACTTCCATATTGGAATTATATACACTGTGCTTAACCCTCTCCCTGCTGGAGGCAACCAGATATGCTCAAATAAGCTGTGTCTGTACCTTATCAAGCAGGAAGAGGGTTAATTAGATGTTAAAATAAAACATTGCTATTGAAGTATTTTGGAAATTAATTATATTTTCCTTCCAAGATAGACGATGCTTCAAGGAGATTACACCGCGACAGTTGTGTTTCTTTCTTTGTAGCTGATTTGTCATGGATGTGATGTAGTAGCGTCCGTATAACTTGTTTGACAGTTTATACTCGTAGTGTATTGTGGGGTAGTGAGAAGAGATTATTGTAGTGTTCATTGAAACACGGACATTAGTGTTCGTACTTAGTTGCTTAAGATACTTGCCATTTGAAACTTTGTATATTCTGCTTGCATGGATATATAACAATGCTATTGTTTTATTTTAAACATTTACTTAAAAACACATCTGCTGCAGTATAATATGTTGATATTCATTTACATCTAGCATATTTATAGTTTATTTTCAGGTTTATTGTAAACTTGTATACTTTTGTTAATCACATTTTGAAATATTTTCATATTTATCCACTGTTTGTGTTCTTAATATTTGTATTGGCTTGATTTGATAGTATTCCAGCCAAAATTTACTGGATAGTAGTAGTGATTCCAACATTGTCATAATTGTCAGAATTCTAAAGAAAATAATTTCAATTATTTATTCTAATCACTGTTGTACCAATTTGTTTGGAATATTAGTGAAAGTGTATCTACACCATTAGAGACAATTTCGAATTTGTTTTAAACCCCATCAACCCCGAGACGATGGTTGGGCGCTAATTCAATAGCTCACTGTTGAATTCTAGTACTGTAGCCGTATATTTTGAATACATGTATATTCACTTGTGTACAATTAGTCATTATTTTAACCTTGCATCCACATACTTACGTTTTAGCGGATATTCAGTTCATGTCTTACTTTGGACAATCTATTTTCTGCACAGCAGTAGTTTTGGTTGTGTGGTTCTTTTCATTAGTATGCAATTGTATGCAATTGTGCTGTATGCTAGTCTATTCTTTTTTATGTGAAATATTTTGGAAAATGTTGGGTATTTTTGTAGACAGGTCACAGGACAAAAATTATAAATCTCTATTATCACAATAGAGATTTCAAAATAGATTTAGTCTAGAGCCATTTGAGATTATGAAGGAAATGGGGTGTATTTCTTTTACCCCATTTCAATATTGAGAATCAAGGGGAGGCAATTTGATAATCTTTTTGCCCTCAAATTATCTCCCTTTGACCATGAGAATTTTCAAGTACACTTCCTATTTGAATTTAACATGTATATTAGTTCCGTTGGGGATTTTTTAGCAGTTGTATATCAATTAAATAATGTTCAGGAAGACTTTGTGTGTTTAAATCATACCTTGTCAATTCAAGATCAAAATTAATTTAATACTCATTTACTGATATGTCTCATTTCAATATGTGCTCTAAGTACTAAGGGCATGGACAAATGTTATAAATTTGGGTGTATTTTTTTCTATGTAAGTACAGATATATCCTAGTAAAATTATGACATGCCGAAAACATTTGGAGAACATTTTATAATTGTGAAGAATCTGTTATTTAAAGAATAAATATGACAAAATTCACTAAATTAGTGTTAGCTTTTGGGTTTTCAACCTCTAGTCTACTCACCGTATCACTATATTTTACCACAGATTTGTGCGACTCTTCCAATCCATTTCTTATTTATTTGCACATATGATATTTTACAGTATTATTATTTGACGAAATATGACCTGGGGCGCATTCAACAGCTAAAAAATTTCAAGAAGCGTTTTATGGCGACTATTTTCCGATATTGACATAACATTACTTAGTTTGCCTTGAGGCTTGTTAACTTGTTCACAAGCACTTGCAAGATCTCTCGACTGTTTGCTGGTTTTTATGAATGCAGCCCTGTGAGAATATGAATTGTATTTGGCCAATTCGGCAGTTATCCAGTGTGATACAATTTGAAAGAAACGAACAAGTCATTGAAAATGTATTTTTTTGTTCAGTTATGTTTTAATTTTATATTGGTGTATTACCGGTATGTCCTCCATGCAACTCACTTGCCAAACATGTATTGGGATTAATAAAATAAATCTCTTGGAATGCAATACATCAGAGCCAGTAATAATTTACATGCAGGTCTCACACCCTCTGTGTCCATTTTTTTTAAAATTATGTGAATATAAGAATAAAATATATAAATTTAAAAATTTAATAAAAATATTTTTTTAAATAATTTTAAGAATGTATGTAATAAATATTGTCATTGTCTGTTCAAATGCTGCCTACCATGTATGTATTGCTGCCCATTGTGTCTGCCTACAATATACACAGTGGTACATGCTCATTAAATATATGCTTTTCCTTATTTGAATAAGAATTTGTTTTCATTTGTGGATGGCGAGAAAAACAACTGCGAGGTCGAGGGGGACAATGTCAAGTTGACCCAAGTATGCCCTGTATATATATCCAAGTCTAAAGTACATTCACGATAAGGAAGTATTAAAATTAAATCCTCCATGTTTACAAATCCTGTGTAAATGTTTACAGAAGGATTGAGATACAGTTAAGAACATAAATTATGTAAAATATTTACACATTAAAGAATTCATTTTTCACTTGACTGAATCTCTAATGCAACGGCTTTCAGCTTTCTCATGTTTCTGAAGTTTTGTACAAAGGCAAATCTGTATTGTGCCTGGTTTTATTCATACATTTGAAATGTTTAGTCAAGCGCGTAGACTTTGCGGCCGTCAACAGTGTCAGTTGATGTGTCTTCATTTCTTAAATGCATACCTATTACATATATTAAAATTTAACACCAACTTTCATTCTTTTCTAACAATTTGAACAATTTTGTCTGTTAGCCGCACTGGGAAGGCTTCAGACGTACAGAAATGTATCCTAGGCGGCTACAAAGACTTCTAGTTTTAAAGTTATGGTGTAGATGCATTTCGTCAGACGATAATAAGGTAACAACTTGAACTATGCCCTGAACCTGACTAATATCATATTGTTAAACAGCTGTGAGAAGCCTAGCTTGAACTTAGCACTACACAAATACACTGTAGATTATATTAGTATTATTACTCATACGTTGAACTTATAGCCGTTTAATAACAATAAAGTGTTATTACACATTGTGTAATACCATATTGATACTAAACGACCAGTTCGGAACTACTTTGAACTTGTAATCACAAATGTATAGTGATGATTTTTGTCTGGTAACGACAATGTCGCGAGTTAATGATCTGTGACGTAACAGGTCAGGTCACAGGACTCATTCTCAACGTTTACAGCTGTCTAAACTAACTGATTATGTTTTCGTTCATTAGTTTAAACTTGAAGATCTTGGAATTTCGATTGATGGGTTCTGTATGCTCTCGGTTTATCAGTCACACACACAGATTCATGCACATGGTTATGCAGTCGAACCTTAGCACTGGTTACGTAGCATGTATTCATGGGCATGTTTGTACTAAAATGGCAGGCTAAACTTCCCTTGAGGTAATATGCGAACACATTTCCATGTCACGTGTGTAGTGTAATAAATAAAATACTAAACTTGCTTCCGCGTGATACCATTTTAATTAAACTTGTGAATAGTTTTGGTATCTAAATCGCTTTCGCTTGTAGATACCAAAACTAGTCGCTCGTTTAATAAAAATGGTATCGCACGGAAGCTCGTTTAGTATTCTCTATTTATATTGCCGGCAACATTCTGACTCACTCAGGACGGTTAGATTATCATTCTGCAATTATCAATTATGTTTCTGGATAAATGTCGAACACTTAAGTTCCAATACAATTACTGCACACGTAAATTACTTCCAACATATACATATGCCATCCGTGTGCAGACAATACTACCTTTCTCTTATAGTCTGAAAACCAATATTCAAACTACCTTTGTGATGATCGCGTTTCAATTAACATTTTGTTTACTTTAGCATAAGTGTATTCTCGGAAGTATTGGCGTAGCCAGGAAATATCAATAAGTCTTGAGTGGATGCAGGGGGATATTATTGATATCTTGTGTTTGGTGCGTGTAGGTGGCTCAGGCATAGACTCACTATCTGCAGTACAACCGTAAACATGTTATATGGAAAACTCATTAGCCACTTGAGAATAGTCCCACCTACACAATGACTACAGCAAGGTTATGTGAACATGTATATTTGCCCCCTGTGGCTACTCCTTTCATAGGGTTGATTTCCACATGGATCGCGATGGCGACTTGGGATATCGGTTTAATTTCTTCATCAGTTTCAGAAATTATCCTTTTTCAGCAAACATAGGCGTTCTCCCTGCAGCAAAGTTATTAAGGCGTGAAACTAATGACAAAATTTCAATCTACAATTCTGTACATTTATTCCATAGTTATCACATCATGCATGGTCAACAACTATATACAACTTAACACTCTACACATGGAAAATATACAACTCATTGTCTTTTCAAAAATAAATCGTACATTTGTCACGAAAAATGCTGCCAGCTAACTTTGAGAGAAATGTCATTGTGACAAAAGTTTCCGCATACCATCATACCATCATACCATGACGATCACGGTTGTTGATGTCGGTAACATAAATACACGTACGTTCTGCAGCGTGTTGCCAGGACACTCGGTGGTGCCCCCTAGTGGACAGACAGGACATAAGATTGATATCAACATCATAGACGAGAGTTCAGTGTGAGCTAATGAAGACCACCCCAATGTAATTTAAGCAACACCACTGTTAAATCTGGTTAAGTCAAACAGAATACAGCTATACAATATACATAATATATTAATTGGAATATGTTGTGTATTATAATATATAAGCATGTTTATCGATAACGAAAAGCATTAAGATAAATCCACCTACGGATAACCTCTCTATTCCCAACAAAATAACACCAGTACAGACGTTAACCCTCTCCCCGCTGAAGGCACCCCGAGAAGCCCTGGATGCAGAGCAACCAGTGTGCATACTCCAGCTGGTAGAGGGTTAAAGCCTATGATGTTGATACCAAGCGCGAGGGTCATGCAACATGGTGATATATAAACAAGCGCAGACCTGAATAGCATGTCACCTGCCAAGCTACATTGATCCATACTTGAAGTACTTTGACATTAAACATATTGATCAGCGAAATGCAAATATCTTGACATTTTCATCAACATGCCAAGATATGAAGTATTCAAATCTGATCCCAAATCATAACTCAAAATGTTAAATCCCATATACTTCATAATTCTTTTTAAACTACGGCTTTCTCACAAAGATATATAAAAAAAATGGCCGATGTGGCAACATGTCGCATGATCAAGACGTCTAGATAGTTTTGAAAAGAACAAAGAAATGTAAAGTTTATAGAAAAGGGCTGTATTTATCCAGACTGACTCCATAATACTACATAACATCATTGGCAACTTTTGTCAACAATTACTCATGAGGAATAATTAACTTAGATTGATATATACATCGTTTTGTGTAACAACTAGCACATAGATTGCCATCATAACTACAGACTGTACATAGTACATGTAAGGTAATTACAACATTGCAAAACAGGATGTAGTTCAACCACAATCAAAGAAACAACACTTTCGTAGTCTATTTTCTTTGAAGCATCGTTCGTCATCCGATGTGAAAATATTGAAGGGAAATAACATTAATTTCTGAAACAGAATGATCATAGCAAAGAAATACTCGGCCGTAAAAAGCTTAAAATTTGCGTACACTTTAGGATGTTGTTTCCGATATTAACCCTCTCCCTGCTGAAGGCAGCCGTTCTTGCCCTAATGAGCAGTGCTTTTGCCTAATCCAGCAGGGAGAGGGTTAAACTTGCAGTAATACGGTTACCATGATTACCAAACATTATAATGGCAACGCAAGATGCTTCAAAGGAAGTATGCTGGAAAGTTGAATGGCAGTGGTTAGCATAATATTTTGGCAATCTGTCAACAGATTATCATCAAATATATTTGTAATTCAACTTTCAAGAATATAATATCTGTCTTAACTCATTGATCTGAATTTTACATTTATTTGTTGTAATAATTTTCTTCATTTACCTCCAACAAATTGTTCTAATCAACAAAATAGCACTAAAACACAAACTACAAATCCTATTATTATCACATATATGCAAGTAATTGTTCGGTACTGTAGACGACTTGAAGAAGTTTAATTTCGCATGCTTTTAAAATGGTCTGCTAACAATGATTCTGAACTTTTCTTGTGTATGCTACAAAACTTAACAAATGTACTGGACTCATACGAAACAATAACCATAGTCGTCATACAATAAGTGATAGGGAAAATACTATTTGTATGCAACTTGCTTATTATGCTATTTACAAATACAAATACTGAAACATTCAGTTACCATCATGACTGGATAGATTTAATTGTGCCCATAATTGTTAGTCAGAACTATTTGTTGAATATATGCAATGGTTTCACCGATATGTGAATATGGTATACGGTTATCACATTGCCAGAGTGTGAGAATCAAGGAAAACAGTATGGTGAATATTGTGAGCCACTACTTGGCTTTTAGTGTGAATGCTTTCATGAAATAGGAATTTAATGACATTATTACAGATTACCATATATTTCTTTTTCAAATTAACAGCTAAAACTTACCGCTACATATACAAAAAATATTTTCAATTTTTGACATAATTTAAATGTTGAAGTCATCGAGAGATATTTCCAAATATATGACCTGCGATACAATTTTTGACATAATTTAAATGTTGAAGTCATTGAGAGATATTTCCAAATATATGACCTGCAATACATATACATGTGCGAGTCTGTTAAGTACAAAGCATTGGTTCTAGGAACCAGAACACACACACGCTCACGCACACTGCCACACACACACAGACAGAAAACAGATGCACCAACAGATGTCTTGATGTACAGTGACGTTATACGACAATGGTTTCCCTGATCTGGTGAGAGTAGTCTCCCTTACACGTACATACATCTACGCGCTGACGTGACGTGACGTGACATGACATGACGTGACATGAATTGACGACAAGTCGACCTGATGAGACTAACATTATGACATGGTGGCGACATATTAACACAATGGTCTATGAATGCTTATGGCCTACATGATAGAAAAGTATCTTCTAAACGATTTAATCTTTACCTATGATAATGTATTTCAAAATTAACTTTTTCATTCCTTTCTAAAATTACAGCCTATAAATTGTCAACAAATGTATACGAGATTAGAAATTCTTCTGCACAAGCTACATGGCAGGAGGAAGTTATTAAGAGGATACCAGATGACGATGAGGTGATTACTTATATACATGGGGAGTGGGGGTAGTAGTCCTGTACAAGTATATACACCGGGTAGAAACCCTCTTGAGCATTCAGAGTTAGTGCCATTATCCAGCCACAAGCCCACCCCAGAACATCTGCTGACATGGCAAGCCATCTCATTAGTCGTGCAGCAAACTACACTAGGCCAGTTATCCAATTTATCCAATGATTACTGCATTGTAAGCCTTTAAAAAAAAATATAACATAAAACCATCTGCAATTAAGCAGTGAACGAACACAAAAAAAAACAAAAACAATGCACAATTGGAGATTAATGCAAAAAAAAAAAAAAAATTAAAAAGCATAATTTTTTCGTGGTGAAATCCGCAGGTTTGTCATTGCGCAGATATTCCAAGGGTGGCTGGTGCTGCAGCTGGTGACACGTTATGAGAAGGTCCTGAGATCGTGGTCTACATCCTCGTGAGTGGCATCGCTCGAGCACGGCCACACTTTCTGGCCGCCTCCTGTATGCACAGTTAAAGCTATCGTGTGAAACAGCCACCGTGGAGAGGTGGCCACTGTATACTATATATACTTATATATATCCGTATATTTATATCCGTACACAGATCAGATGTCATCGGCTGTACAAGTTCATACAGCAAAACACTAAACACAAAACGAGCAAAACAAGTCAAACTGAAAAATAGCTGCCTTTAGACATCCGGAACTGAACAGACACAGTGTTTGTTTGATGCAGTTAGCCTGTGCAGTTCCAGATAAATAAGAATAAGTGACATTTACATCCGTGTTATTTAGAAGCACAGAAGCTTGCTGTTATTTCCGCCGGGGGCAAGTAAACCAATAAGTAGAGAGACTAAATCCCGGCAAAGTCCGTCCCCCGGATCGAGGTGCACATCACAGAAGTCACAAAATTCCACGATTTTGGCTTAGGATGAACAAGAAGTGTCTTGTTCCAGGTTAACACACATATACACAAAGTAATCTTCATAAATATGCCTGGTCAGTACAGTGAGTGAGACATAGCACAAGCACAAGGATGGGGGGTACAAATGTACAACAACACTGATAAATCACAAAGCATTCATGGTCTTGTTTTTTTTTTATATCCGGTATGTTTCTAGTATCCCAGTATATCTTGTTTGGGGTTATAGTATATTCCAGGTGTGATCCCTACAGTCGGGTACGTCTTGTTCGAGGTTATAGTCTATTCCAGGTAATATCCCTATAGTCGGGTACGTCTTGTTTGAGGTTATAGTCTATTCCAGGTATTATACCCTATAGTCGGGCATGTCCAATGTCTATTCCAGTAAAAATCATAATCGAGGCTCGTGTTTAACTATATTGGAAACAGCGGTATAATCCGGCATGTACATCATATCCACGTTATCCACGCATCCAGATTCAGGTATCCACGACGGCATTTCCATATTATCCACACGACCGCTCCAAACATTCTTCAGCCGGACACCCAGTAAATGAATTCTGCCATTGGTCAGCTTCTGTGGACAGCCTCCTGATGAAACTGGTCGTAACCGTTCTGCAGAAGGAGTAGTATTTGTTGTTCTGCGTCCAAGCCAGGGGCGAGTCGAGCGCCCTCTACTGGCCGCTGCTGTCAAGTGGCGCCATCTGCGGCGCCTCAGCCCACCGTGGTGATGATGATGAGGGCGTGGGCCAAATCCTGGATGTGTTCCACCAGTCCCGAGGTGTTCCGGGCCACCGCGCCGTGCGAGAACTCACAGGGCGGGAAGATGTGAACCACGTAGGCTGGCTGTAAACAAAACGTACATTCACAGATTAGACACAGTAGACTTTTGATGAGAACAGCTATTGGATGACAATAAAAATCTTTGGATGATAACACCTTTTGATTTAATAAAACAGAATAGTTTGACATGTGAAATGTTATTATAATATATAAAAAATGCGATCTGATTTTAAAGTCAAGATTAACTTTAATTTTAATTTTTAAATTCATATGTAAAGCAGTGTTCAAGATTCTTTCACTTATACAAGTTATATATCACAGCTTGTCAGTTTAAATATTGAATTTAATGTTGCTGCAGGAATCTTTCACCTATTTGCAACAAGTTTATGGCATAAGGAAACTATCCATAATGCTGAATGTTGCAGTAAACCTGCAAGCACCAGTTGCTACTGATCGACCAAGGATGACGACTGCATTGCCACAGCATAGACAGCGCATCCTATCATGATCGCGTCAGAAAGGTAGATTTCTCAAACATTGTGCTAGCACCCGCCTGACAGGCTTACACCGTACCTGTGAGGATCCCGGCATGGGGATGTTGACGATGCCGGCTGCCTGTTTCTGCAGCAGGTACTCGATGACGCCTTTCGACAGCGCCTTGGTCTGCTCCTCCATGTCGTGTCCGTCCCGCCCGTAGGGGATCGCCATCAGAATGCAGAAGTCCTCCTCCAGCTGGAAACATAAACGTCGTCATCAGCACCAACAATCTCCGAGAGATTTCATACGTAATTTTAAAAAGTGGCCAGGTTAGATGGTTGGAACAAGATGTAAATAATGAATTAATTAATTAATGCATTATGTCGCAGTGGGAATAGTTCACCCATACGCGACTAGCAACATGTAGAATCTACTACTACTCATACGCGACTAGCAACATGTAGAATTTACTACTACTCATAAGCGACTAGCAACATGTAGAATCTACTACTACTCATACGCGACTAGCAACATGTAGAATCTACTACTACTCATACGCTACTAGCAACATGTAGAATCTACTACTACTCATACGCGACTAGCAACATGTAGGATCTACTACTACTCCTACGCGACTAGCAACATGTAGAATCTACTCCTACTCCTACGCGACTAGCAACATGTAGAATCTACTACTACTCATACGTGACTAGCAACATGTAGAATCTACTCCTACTCCTACGCGACTAGCAACATGTAGAATCTACTACTACTCATAAGCGACTAGC
>JAUTBZ010160944.1:0-10980 GCA_032361785.1 Lepetodrilus galriftensis | reverse complement strand
GGAAATAAATTATTTTCGCCGATTAATTTAGGTGTCCGAACTATTAGAGGGTCCGTATTAATAGAGAATATACGGTACTCTATTAAGAATATTGTGACCAGACATATATAATACCTTCTCCAAACTCCTGCATGTTTCCTAATGTGGATACTAATTTAATGTTTATCACTGAGAATTACTGATGATGTACAGTACTTGAGATTCTCTTTACAGATGGAACCCAACTTTGTGAGAATATTTGCCTTCACCTGGGCAGGATGGCTTGACATAGTGGAAATAACAGTGGTTAACCACGTGGCAGAAGTAAGATACTTTGGTGACCTTGTAAGGCTTGACAGTCTTTGTTGTTTACAATCTTACCTCTTTCATTATGAATGTGAAACAGAGGATCATGCCTATCACCCTACGATTCAAACCTGAGTTGCTGGATTGTGAGTCCAACGCTCTACCAAATGAGCCAAAGGGGTAACCCCGCTGGCCAAGACCAGTAGGAGCATCTTATATCACACAAATGTATTAATTAATTGAAAGAGAAACATTTGTTGATATCCTTGTAACATCTCTATAATTTCTATGTTGAAGGTGGTGTCGTTCTCCAGTGGATTGTTTCCACTCAGCATTCCATTGGCCTGTGTCCTCAATGTTGTAAGTGCCTTAACTTCACTATGTAACACTTCCTCATTATGTTATTATGATCACAGAAGTTCAGAATTGTGCCACTGTATCAAGAGCCCACTTACAATCCTCTAGGAGTGGTACGTGTAGGGTGGGATGTGTAGGAGTGGTACATGTAGGGTGGGATGTGAGCGTGTGTGCGGTAGACAAGACACATTGATTAATATTCTTCAAATGGAATCACTCATATAGATGTTAGAACTATGATTTCCTGATTTTCTTTACATCTTATGGAATCTCGTTCTTGTACGAATTATCAGGAAGTTACTGTTGATCTATTTAGGATACTTTTATTTGACTTAAAAGAAGCTAACCATATTATAAGGAAGCCACTACCTGAATTTCTTAGATGCTGTGCAATATTTAATATTTATCAATGTCTGTTTACATAACAATTTATATAATGAACTCGTCGCCTATGGGTGAAATATTCCAGCCGCGATGGGAAAACATGAATTCAATCCATAATGAACATTCTTCTCGGTGATTCCAAAGTAAAGAAGATAATTTCTTTTCAGGCATTCTTCTGGGTTCCCTTCTATGGGAACAAATTTAACATCAGACGCCTGAAGAAACTGCGCACAGCAATGGGAGTATCGCTGATCACATGACCAAACTATTCCATAGACACCATTCACTGCCGAGGGCCGTCATCGTGTTTACACACCATTTCAGCCATGTTTCCACTCTTACCCTGGAAGATGATTTATATGCACATGTCGTTACCTGCTCATCTATTCTGGTACATTCCAATTGTCTCCCACACGGTTTATGGACATGAAGGAGTCCATTGATCAGCTAAGACGGAAATGTGGGATTCCCAAGAAAAATATGAATGTCATTAAGCTGAACTAAGTATGAAGTTTACACTTTCATTTGTGTTTCGATCTAACGTATTTAACCCTCTCCCTGCAGAAATAGGTACAGGTACAGCTTTTTATGGTATCTCTGGTTGCCTCCAACATGGAGAGGGTTAAGCTAGACATTTGTTTTGTTGTTTCCTGTATTTTTGTTAATACAATATGCTGAAGTTAGTGCCAAAGATAGCCAAGACTATCCTATAATCAATCATGTGTGTTTTCCCCTCCTGTTAAATGAGTAGTCTCCATCAGCATGTATTGACTATTGTATAGTGTAATAGTGACATTGGTCATGGATGAATGAAATATTATATAATGTGTATTGTATAAAAATGACATTTGTAATGTATAAAAATGACATTTATTTTCAAAGTGTACTTGTTTTTGAGTAAGATACACCTATAAACATTGTACATGTAATTTAATTTATAAGAGCACTAGCATGGTTAGCATTATTAGAAAAATAATATCATCCTTGGTTCTTTTAATATCAACAAAGTGGTGATTCATAAGACAAGAGAGTGTTCATAGTAATTTTGTCAAATACTAGTATAATTGTTTCACTTTCTCTTGGCAATGAAAAGGAGGAGCTTTTTTATGGATATGTGTGGCTTGTGTGTCGACAATAATGAACATCCTACATTGGTGGCAGCGGTTGGTGTGTCCTACGTTGGTGTTTCCTACATTGGTGTGTCCGATACAGTGAAGTATCGAAGAAGTTGTGAAATGACTTGAATTGTGTTCATTTATTTTGCGTCAACATTCGGGGGTAACGTGTTTCTTTTTCCAAGATGGCCGACTTCAAGATGCCCATATTTTAAGCAATTTATTGAGGAGATTTATGAAGTTAAATCCTGGGGACTGGGTTGGAATGATGATAACATGTTACGAGGACTTGCAATGGTATTACCGACTGGGTGGTGTATGCGTATTTTTCGTGGACTCAACGACGCTCAACGAGAAACGTATTCTGGTTTAAAAGACACTCTGATTCGTGAAATAGATCGTACTGGTGAGAAGAAACCTGCGGCTGCAAGTGACTTTCATAAACTTAAGCAGTATGAACATGAATCCGTAGATGACTTTTCTCACAGACTCCTTCTCAAAGTAGATGATGCCTATCCTTCATTCGCGCGTGCTAATAAAGATGAACTGTGCGTCCATAGGTTTATTGATGGCATACATAACCCTAAGATTAAAGAACAGTTGAATGTTGTTCTCTGTCAAAGTGCCAAACTTCCAAAATTCGACTTTCTAGTAGATACAGCCAGACGTCTAACGTTATCCATGAATCGTGAAGAATCAGCAGAAACTACTGAGCAGCAGACTACGCCCGTGTTTCGAGTTCGTTGTCACTATTGCAATAAACTTGGTCATAAAGAATCGTATTGCCGTAAGAAATATGCCGATCAAAACAGAAATCGTTCTAGCGGTAGTCCAAATAGCCGAACAAACGCGCGGAAATGTTTTGCATGTGGTCAGCGTGGTCATATCGCTAAATATTGTCGTGACTCCGATTCTACAAGCAAGAAACGGCTGAGTACCGTACTTTCGCGATCCGACGATTGTCCTATAGTGAACATTGTTCTTGGCAGACATTCTTGTGAAGCAGTGATCGACACTGGAGCTGCAATATCGTGTATCACTTCATCCGTAGCTGATAAAGCTTTTCCTAGTGGGTACAGTTTAACCAAATCAAACAATAAACTTTCGGGTGCATTTACAACTAAACTTCCGCCGTCACTGGGAATGTTAGAGACTAAATTTCAGATGGGTGAAAACATTTACTCTCATAGCTTTCAAGTAATTGATACAAACGAAGAAGCCTTGCTGATTGGATGGGATTTCATGTGCCAGTTTGACTCAATAAACTTTAAACCTAAACAGGGTGATGTTGAATTCAATCCGCCAGTAGCGAAAGCAGATACAAATGTCGGTGTTGTTAGATCCTTGGAAACGATAGTAATTCCTCCGCATTCTCAGAAGATTCTACGCGTGTCCGTTACACAAACTAGTGCTGTAGCTGTGTCTCCACAGGTAGTGATGGTAGAGAGAGATGATAACTTTGAACAGAAAACCGGTCTGTTCGTCGGACGGTCAGTCTCTGAAACTCAGGATCCCAAAGTGCTGGTATTTAATCCTGACAGTAAAAGCAAGACTGTGTATCGTTGCCAGACTGTTGGTCAGTCTGTGGGTGTTGATGTTATTTCCGAGGAAAGTGTGTCTTCCAAGGGTGGTGTTGGTGTTCAGTCTAGCGAAACGTGGAACATTGGTCCTGTAGATGAAGGTGTTAAATCTCAACTTATCGAGCTCTTGGACGAGTTTAAACCGAAGATTTTCACCGGTCTAGGCAAGTGTAGAAATTTCAACTATGGCTTAAAGTTGAAACCGGATGCTGATCTAAGTAAAGTTCGTAACAGACGTCAGCATCATGGTCCGCATCTAGATGACGTTGTTCAGAGGGAAGTGACGTCAATGCTTGAATCGGGTGTCATTGAGCCGAGCACATCAAATGTTATCTCGCCTTATTTGCTGGTAAAGAAAGCGGACAATACAATTCGTTATTGCCTAAATTTCAGACAACTGAATTCGCAATTGGTAGACGAGATTTTCCCATTAATGACTCCGTCTGAAGCGCTGATGAAAATTAAAGATGCAAAATTCTTTACTGTCTTGGACATGAACGCGGCCTATAATCAGATCGAGCTAGAAGAGAGTTCTCGCCCGTTGACAGCGTTCCAAACTAGTACAGGTGTATATCAATTCACGCGGATGTGTTTCGGACTGAAAACCGCACCGTTAGCGTTCCAAAGGTTGATGCATTTAGTCTTAGCTGGTTTGACATTGAAACATGTCATGGTGTATTTGGATGATATTTGTGTGTACACTAGCACAGAGCAGGAACATTTGCAGTGTTTGAGAGACGTTTTCGAGAGATTTGCAGAGAATGGTCTAACCCTGAGCGCTAAGAAGTGTTACTTCTTCCAGGAGAAAGTAGAATACCTAGGCTTCAAAATTTCGAGCAGTGGTGTTCAACCGGGTTCAAAAGGTCTTGACGCAGTGGTCAACTATCCAATTCCACGGAAATGGGAAGAAGTTCGCTCCTTTCTTGGAATGTGTACTTACTTTCAGAGATTCATCCCAAATTTCTCAGATTTAGCACTACCGTTGAGTAAACTGGTCGAGAAACAGATGTATAGATGGGGAGAAGAAGAGGAAAATTCTTTCAGCTGTTTGAAATCGTGTCTGACGTCGTCGCCTGTTCTGTCGTTGCCGGATTTCAGTGAAAACGCGCCAAAGTTTGTGATACAGACGGATGCCAGCCAAACTGGTCTTGCTGCGGTGTTGCTTCAAGCCGATGATGATGGTGTGGAACATCCCATATCCTACGCGTCGAAGAAACTTTCCAAGACTGAACGGAACTATTCGACAATACATCGAGAAGCACTGGCGTTGATCTGGTCTGTCCGGAAATTTAGAGAGTATGTGTATGGCCGAACATTTTTGCTGAGAACTGATCATAGACCGTTGACTTTTATCACATCGTCGAAATCTCCAAAGTGTGCTAGATGGTGTATGGAGCTTGCCGATTTCCAGTTTGATGTAGAGTATATTCGTGGTGTTGACAATGTCCCGAGTGATGTGTTGAGTCGCGCTCCGATTTCGGATGAGGAGACTTTAACTCCCGTGTTCGTCCTGACACGTGGTCAGTTGAACCGCAGTGATATAGTTCAGAAAACGCATGACTTGTATCACTTTAGTGCTGAACGGACGCTTCAGTTAGCTAAGCAAGTTGATGCTAGTATTACCTTGTCGGAAGTGAAAGAGTATGTGTCGCGCTGTAAAGTGTGTTTAGAAGGTCCGCATGCTGTGCCTAAAGCGCCTATAGGTATTACAAGAACTGCTACAATTCCGTGGGAAATTGTGCATTGTGACTTTGTGGGTCCGATACCTAAAACTGCATCAGGTTTTGAGTACATATTCACATACAAAGATGACTTAACTAGATTTGTGATTGCATGGCCCATTCGTTCCGCGACAACCGCGATTGCGATTTCTGTTATTGATAGGTTGTTTTCTATTTTCGGTCCGCCGCGTATATTGCATAGTGACAACGGTTCCGTATTCACGTCGAGAGATTTCGTGACCGCCGTACAGAAATGGAATACAGAATGCCGATATACCCCATTGGCAAGGCCTCAAGCAAATCCCGTTGAAAGATCGCATAGAACTCTCAAGGCGTCGCTGATGAAAACGGCGAAGTGTGTTAATTCATGGGACGAGGTGCTTCCGCAAATCGTAGCAGCTCACAATGCGGTGCCGAATCGGACAACTGGTGTTGCGCCGCATTACGCAATGTTTGGTCGCCATAGCCCTGTGCAGCAGTTAGTGTGTGCGGGTGATACTTCTCAGGGAGAGGAGGAAGTGGAAATGAGAGAACTGTGGAACTACTGTAAGGAAAAACACGACAGTGCAAAAGTGATGCGTCGTGAATCGTCCTTGACTGATGTTGTGCGTCACAGAAACCCGTTCTGCGATGGTGACAAAGTTGCAGTGAAAATACTGGGAGGACCTAAGTACAAGCAGAAACATTTTAGATCGGGTTTCGTTGTTGTGAAATCATATGGGGATTTCTTAATGGTTAAAAACATGAACAGTGGTAAAACAATCGTAGTTAGTGTGGATCTCACGATAAAAGACGATACTGAATAAGGGGGGAGGAAGTGTGGGTATCCCGAATGAGCCTCCGTAGAGAGACCGTGAGGTCCGTGCATGAGGTCATGTGACCAGGAGAGTTGTACACGTGAGTGGGAATAAAGCTGGATGTTAGAGTGTGTCTCTTGTCGTGTGTCGACAATAATGAACATCCTACAGGGGTGTGGTGGGCGTAGGGTGATAGATCCGCTTTCAAGATTAGTTCACTTATACCACGGCTTGTAGGTTTAGTGCAGGTGCGTACCTTTCTCCGGGGAATATATTGAAGGAACTGACGACCAATGGTTCGAACGGCACACCATCTGTGGCGATCATGACCAGATCATGGTGGTCCACGGACATCTGTATTGGGCAGTTGAGGATGCCGTTGCTGATCACCCGAAACCGGAACTTCTGGTCTTTCTTCACGCGGAACACGGAGTATGGCGTATGAATGGTCTCGTTGGTGGTCGGATGGATGAATTCTTTGAACGCGCCTCGACCTGTTGCGAAGATAGAACAGAGTAATGACCTGCGTTTCACGAAATGTTTGTACTGATCTAACTTAAATCACAGCTTGCACCATGTTTTTACTATAGCAGGAAATAACGTAACCATTGATGTACGCCCAGACTAGACTAAGTGTGTGGACTAGATGACCGTCGTCCGTATCTGGCACTGCCAGTAGTCTACACTATGATATGTACACTTAGAAATAACTTTTGAAAATTATGATATATTATGCTCTTTCATTTATGAATGCGCACTCTGATGTCATCCAGAATGATACATTATTTTGGTATAAGCATACACACGTGCACTGAACCACACGACTTTGAATAATTATAATAACATACCTACCATATTTATATAGTATTACTATACACTTGAACAAAGGTTAAGCGCCCCCTAGATATACTAGTAATTAGTACTGAAATAGCCCTATTCGTAAAAACTGTAAATTTCTTGATGAATATGTCAAGAATGGTGTTCTATCGAAATGCCACCCATGCCTTGCTCAAAATGCAGTATCAATACACTGATATGATTGTCTTGCATTGTTGAAGTTTAATCGTTAAATATGGTACGTGGACGGTTATCAGAGGCGTATTATTGGTATGCATGCGACCGGCATACCCTTCAAAAATATCGAACATTTAACTGGGGTATCATTACACCGTAATCAGCAGACTGGTACGAAAATATGGCCATACCCGTTATTGCTGATTTATGTCATGAATGTCATATGCGGACTTCAGTGACATTTTTCTTCATCAATCATGATGTTACTGGTGTGTTCTGACTCTGCACCTCCATACTTATTGTGTCTCAGGTTTTGGCTCAAATACAGCATCTTGGAATTCTTCTCAGAATCATGATTCACATTCAAACCTGGTACACTTGTTTTGTTTTCTTACTGTCAAAGATGTATTCTTGCAAAACACATGTGTTTTTCCGAGGTTACGTTATTAGGCTTTCAACGCCAAACCTCGTAAGGCAAGTCATTGTGAAATATACAGGGGGCGCTTAACGTTTTTCCAGGTGTATATATATATATATGTCTCTTTGTAATTATTCAGCATACAATGTATATAGTAAGCACTACAATTTATCCTTTAGGTTATCCACCAACTACTGGTAGAGATGAAGTGGAACTATGTTGCCATCGTGTACCAGACGGATGCCTACGGGAGGGAAGGTGCCACAGCCTTGAGGAAACTAGCTGAGAAGTCTGACATCTGTGTCCCTGTCTTCTATGGAATAGCTGCCGATTCAAGTTCTGAAAAACGTCGTAGAGAATTTGCCACACTCGCAGATAAACTTCAACACGCATCTGAAAGTCCCATAGTAGGAATGGTTTTCTTTGGATTCGGAACAACTGCCGGGACAATGTTTTCATACCTCAATCTTGAACTGCAGCACTTCCAAGTAATAGCCTCGGAAGCTATCAGTTTGAACGAGGCCTATATGAAAAACAGTATTGGTGGCGTCTTTCCAAGAGCAAAAGGTTTGCTTACACTCAGCCCTCCAGTGTATGAACCTACCGCTTTTAAAGACTACTGGACCAGACTTCACAATGACAAGGCGTTCATGTTGGAGGAGATCAAGGACAACGATTGGCTGCTGAAGTACATGGAGTCTGTGACGATGTGTGGCTTGGCTGGACAGACTGATGTAGCCGCATCTTGTATCCAGAAGGCCAAGTCTGCTGTAAGTGCAGACAACGTTTCTATCTACATCTCCTACGTGCTGATGGCAGTGGCATCTGTGGCCAAGTCACTGAAGGGTCTTCATTCCAGGCTATGTTCAGGACAGTCGGGAGTGTGTGACCAGATGAAGAACGTGAAGAGGAGTCGTGTTATTGAAGAAATAGAGGATCTACAGATACATTCAGCCACTGAGTTTACCGACATCTTCAACTTCATCTTCAGCTTTGGTTTCCAGAACGGGGAAATACAACATAACGCTGCAGAACGTGTGACTACGTACAGTGTATATAACTACCGCTCCTGTGATGGAGAGTTTTGTTTCACTAAAGTGAGTGTATGTTTGTAAGTACAATTACATTGTAAGGCTTCATGTGAGGAGTTATATCCCATCGTTTTGAAACAACTGCCCTTTTAATAGATGTTGATGATGCTTAGTTATTGACTTGAAAATGGGAAATACATGTTGGTCTATCTTTATTATAATAGTAATTATTAATGTTTCGTTATCACTCCAAATTTATTAGTTATTTAATCTAGATATGATACAATAGTGTTTGCTTACAGGTTGGTGACTACGTTCAACAACGATTGAATCTAACTGGAAGCATCCGGTCCTATGATAAAGACGGGATGGAGAGTTCGAGCCCAATAGCTGCGCAGTGTCAGCCAGGGTTTGTCTGTACCGCCTGCACCGTGCCAGCTAACAAAGGGGAGATCATCTTCATTCCAGGAGACCTATATATAGTCGCCATGGCCCCTATCCACGACAAAGGTCACAGTGTGATGGAGTGCGGGAAGTTAAGGACATCTCCCAGCGTGGATGTCGCAGAGGGCATCGTGTACGCAGTCAACAGGATCAACCAGAGAAGAAAGCCGTTCACCTCTGTCCTAGGCAACAAGACTCTAGGATTAGTTCTAATAGACACGTGTAATACAGCCTTCATAACAAGAGACCGTGTCATTAAGATTATGACGGGAAAACTACAGCTTACCGCTAAGATGACCAGTTCTAGCATCGTGGATAGAATTATTGGATACGCCGGACCCTATGCCAGCGCAATTAGTGTGGGATTGTCCTCTCTGATGACAGATGTAGATAAACTATACATTTCATATGGAGCCAGCAGCACAACACTGAGCTCTAGAAGCACGTATCCCAACTTCATGAGAACCGCCTCACCAGATTACAAGCAGGCTGATGTTATAATGTATTTAGCCAAAGAGTTGAAATCAGAGTACGTGCAGCTCATCTACAGTGACGAAGAGTATGGACGAGCAGCGAAGGTGTCTCTGGAAGAATCTGCCAGAAAATACAGGATCTGTCTAGCCCAGTCTATACCCGCAATGGACAGTTCTGACAAGACCAACTTCATAGGGTTTGTTGCCGAGCTGAGACGACACCGTCACGCAAGACTTGTCATTATTTTCGTGAGGTCTCATATCACCCCAGCCCTAATGGATGCTCTGACGGATGAAATAAACAGCGGCGAATTCGTCTTCATAGGTGCGGAGAGTTGGGGCAGACGTCATTTCGTTTTGAAGAATGATCCTAAGTTGCTAGGAAGTCTTACTCTCACGCAGGAACTTCCCACAAATCAGAGATTCGGAGACTATTTCGCCAGTATTGATGTTCAACGGAGCTCCAACCCTTGGCTTCAGGAATTCATAGAACTGAGAGCTGAGTGTTACTACCCAATGAGCTTCAACAAGGGTAAGAACAGTTTGTGTGGTGCTGATGCAATAACCCAGCACGGAGAAGCAGATACGTGGGTTCCATTCGCCATCAACGACGTGTATTCTCTTGTACTGGGATTCAACAGCGCGCTGGAAGAGAGGTGTCCTGGGACGTACACAATGTGTCCAGAGTACTCCACGGAGGACCTGAAGAAGCACGTGAAGAAGGTTCGACTGGACGTCAACAGTGATGGTGGCAAGGTCCGTGTGTTTGATGATAACGGCGAAGGGAACGTAGGCTATATGATTTATCAGGTGATCAGAGATGGACAAATCTACAGCTACAAGAAGGTGATTTAGACTCCATTTTACAGGAACATCATTCAGTATGGTTATTCTGCTCTCGTTAACGTTGCATTCCAATGAATAGTAGTAGTGGTAGTGGTGGTAGTGGTAGTAGTTGTGGTAGTGGTGGTGGTGGTGATGGTGGTGGTGGTGGTGGTGATGGTGGTGGTGAGTGTGGTTATGGTGGTGGTGGTGATGGTGATGGTGGTGGTAGTGGTGGTGGTGGTAGTGGTGGTGTTGGTGGTGGTGATGGTGGTAGTGATGGTGGTAGTGGTGGTGGTGGTGGTGATGGTGGTGGTGGTGATGGTGGTGGTTGGTGTGGTGGTGGTGGTGGTGGTAGTAATAGTAGTTACGTATAGTAGTAGTAATATCAGTAGAAGTATATTGCCAAGAAAGATTAGAGTGCCTAGAACATTTAGACTCAGACACATACACACGCACATGCACACACACACACGCACGCACACACGCACGCACACACACACACACACACACACACACACACACACACAAAACACGAG